>JAASFN010000319.1:0-24216 GCA_023333795.1 Globisporangium rhizosaccharum | reverse complement strand
GCCGCTGCTCACGCTCGACCAGTCGCCGTACGTCGTCGTTGCGCTCCAAGAAGCGACGCGCATGAACGTCCTGGTCACTGAGATCCACGCGACCTTGACCGAGTTGCTCAAAGGCATCAGTGGGACGCTCAACATGACCGAGGCAATGGAAGATCTCCTCGACGCACTTGCGATCAACCAAGTACCAGGTCGCAATGTTCTGCACCTGTGCTCGTGGGAACGCCTCGCGTGGTGGTCGCGCAAGTCGCTCGCGAGCTGGTTTGCCGACTTTATCGACCGCGCCGCGTTCCTCTCGACTTGGGTCGCCGAGTTCCGCTTGCCGTACTCGGTCTGGATCGCCGGACTCTTCAATCCCACGGCGTTCCTCACTGCGATCAAGCAGTGCAATGCCCGCAAGCACAACTTGCCGCTCGATGCGCTCACGATCGAGACGCACGTGACAACACTCTTGAGCGCGGATGCCGCCGAGTCGTACCCTGACATGGGTGCGTTCATCCACGGGCTCTACATGGAAGGCGCGCGGTGGGAAGCGCCGAGCAAAGACGGCGAGAAGACGTCGCCGTTTGCGTACGACGTCGATGGCATTCCGTGCGGTGGCCACATCGCGGACCCTGCACCGAAAGAGCTCTTTCCGGAGACCGCAGTCCTCTATGCGCGAGCTGTTGCGATCCGCGAGCAGTGGGAAGCGACTGGCGTCGGGTACTTTCGCCGCCAGCGCGACGTGTTTGACTGTCCAGTGTACCAGACGACGCAGCGCGGTCCAACGTACGTCTTCTTGGCAACGCTCCACACAGTCGACGCCAAGACGAAGTGGATCCTCGCAGGACTAGCGCTCGTCATGCAAAAAGACGTGTAGCTCGTCAACAAGCAGTGCAAGAAAGTGTACCTTGTAGCGTGCCCAATCGGTCAAACATGCTCTTCTCGCTCTCCGCAGTCTGTCCACCTGCTGAGGACACTTCGCAAGAGCGCAAGAATGTGTGTGCCAAAGATTAGTATAATATCCGTACATTGTCTTTCATGTGGACGAGTGTCGGACATTTCATCCACTGACAAACCCCAAGTCAAATTCGATTGTGTGTGATACACCATTTTGCAATAGTGAATTCAAGTGATGCCGTCACTTACTTATATCAAGTTATTTTGCTTTCTTACAAAACAGAAGTCAATTTGCGCTCGCCATAAGTCAAAGTGATCATAATGCTCTGCTTCATGCAGCAGCGCACGGCTGCGAGCTTCGTGCGCACACGCCGCGCCTTCTTCTGCTCAGCTGCAGGCAACAATGTGACTGCTCCTGCTCCTGCTAGCGACGCAGTCACAGATGCAAAGCCGAGCAAAGCTGCGCAAGAAGTGCCACCACGGCCACCTGCAACGACGTGGCACACGCTCGTGATTGGCGAGATCGTCGCGTTCGCGCCGCATCCAACGGCTGATCGCCTGAACGTGTGCCAAGTCGACATTGGCGACCGAGAGAACCTCTTGCAGATCGTATGCGGTGCCCCAAACGTGCGGCAAGGCGCGCGCGTGCCAGTCGCGAAGGTCGGCACGAAGCTCGCTCTGAAAGACCCTGCGAGCGGCGACATGTACGTTTGACAGTACCCGTCATGTGTGTTCTCTTGCTTCGATCAGTGCGTTGCGATACTCATGCTCTTGTTCGTACGTCCGACGCGTGCAGCAAGCTCGTGAAGATCAAAAAGTCTAAGCTCCGCGGTGAGGTGTCGCAAGGCATGATCTGCTCCGAGGCTGAGCTCGGCTTGGCGGACGAGAGCGACGGGATCCTCATCTTTGACGACGACGCGCCAATTGGGAGTCTCGTGCAGGACTGGCGCGCAGTTGCGAGTCGCCTCGTGCAGCCATCGACTGACAAGAGCGACAGTGACGCTTGAGCCACCACACAGAGACGCATCGACAGCAAGATGATGATCATTGCACTAGACACCTGACGCAATGAGCAAAGCGATCCATTTACAATGCACAGACGCAGGCGAAGTGGTACAGAATGGAGGTGTAGATGATGATGACGGTGACGATGTAGCTGGGGGCTTCAAAACTCGAGCAAGAGAGGACACAGGCGACGCACGGGGGAGCATGGAGAGTAGAGAGAGCGCGAGCGAGACGGCTGATGACTGTCGATCGCGAGCTGTAGAGCCGCAGTCGTAGCCATCGAGCCGCAGTCGCTTGGGTCGTGGGTGATAGAAGTACAGCAAAGAGAGAGACGAGCGGATGGCGCGACGTGTTACCGCTTGTGCGGCATGTTCGCGACGCCGTCGAGGAACTCGACAGTCTGGTTCCCGACCGTGACGTGGAGAAAGCCCGTGGGCTGCTTGATCTCATAAATAGACAGCTCGAGCGGCGTGGGCACGCCAGGCGAGACCATGAGCACTTCAGTCGGCTGCACGAGGCTCATGTGCGGATGATGCGTGTGCTGGTAGCTCTTTGCGAGCATCGGGTTCATAAACAGCGGCGACGGCGCAGACGAGTAGATCGGCGACGAGTGGCGCACTGCACTGCTGTTTGCTGGGTATTGGAGGTACTGCTGCTGTTGCTGTTGTTGTTGCTGTGGTTCCTGTGGCGGTGGCGGCATGTACAGCGACTTTGCGTTGCCACTGAGCAGTCCGAGCGTCGCACCAGGCGGCGGTCGCATGCCGTTGAGCGTCATCATGTGGCTGCTACTGTTGTTGTTGCTGTTGCTCGTGCGCGATGGTGATGTCGACGGCAGCGGCACTTGGTGCCCATCGATCGCGAACGAGTTGTAGCGCAAGTGGTGCATCGGCTCGACTGTCGTTGTGTAGTGCGTCGGACCTGCTGCGAACTGGTGCTGGAAGCGCGTGGGCGAGCCGCCTGCGCGGTAGATCGACGACGCTGCCATCACTGCTCTTGCTTCTCTTGCTCGTGCTGCTCTTGCTGTTCACGTGACTGACTGACGCTCTGAGTTCGCGAGTTCGTTTGTGAGCAAATCGGCTCGAGGCGCCTCTTGTGGTCGGACGAGAGCGCGTTGGACAACAGCAGTGGTTAGAAGCGTTCGTGATTCGAATCGAGAAGGCGGACAGCAAATATGACGGCGCAATCACATCTGTTGTTGGGTGGGATCCTTTTTCCTATTTTATACAAAAAGAACCCGAAAGAAGCAAAAATATGCATATTTTTGGCTTGTTTTTACGCAGTTTGGATATCCACTGCGCGAATCTCACATACAATTATCAAGCCTACATTCGCGCTGGATAATGCTCTTGGCTTTTGTACTGTTTCCCGATGACGCGCAATGCGAGGGTTCGCTCGATAAAATACATATATAGGTAATTAGCTCTCTTGCTTACTTCCTATAAACGTGACGCGCCTGGTAGAAAAATGCCGCGTCATTGTATTGCTCTGTTTCTTTACCGAAATTTTTCACTCTCGTATTTTTCATGTCCTTTCTCTATATATTATGGCTCTACGTTCATTTTCGTAAATTACATTTTTTGCGATCAAAACTTCGGTCCATCTGAATAGTCAACTGAAGTCATTTCAGTTGTACCTTTTGCTCACATTGCGTACCCCTTGCTCTTGATCAAATCGTGCAACTTTTTTATGAATGAAATTGTATCGAGTGAGACCAGCGTTTTGATCATTTTGACTCGTACGTAAACAGTCGGCGAATCAGAAGCGCGGATTGACATTTAATCCAGCGAATCACAGCGCGCGTGCTAGTTATAGAGGTCCCACCAGCCAATCACAGCACTGCGAACCACAGCGCAGGGAAGTATTTTCTAGCCAATCATAGCGTCATAACCAGCGATGCGATTGGCTGGTTAAAACGTCTATTTGAAACTGATAGTGGAAAAGTGGAGGTCGCAGCACACGCATAGTCGTGCCACATGGCGTACGTCAGACGCTGGAAGTGCTCAAGGCTGCGCTGCAGCGAGACGTCTCTATCACTAACTGTCATGGACTAGTGCTACATCACATGTACACTTGCACGATAGCGTACCCGCGACGATATCATCGAGCTGATCCAGAAGACCGACGACTGCAGCGACGACGACGTTCGACGAGTTGTTCATGAGTTCGCTCAAGCGCGGGGCGTTGCGTCGAAGCGAGTCTTCTCTCGCTACAGACCAGTGCGTAGATCGATCGAGAACAACCAGAGCAAGCTCATTGCCAACCGTGACCCGAGAGATCTTGTCGATCGGATCGGGTCATGCCGATTCCTCCTTCCTCCTGCACATGCGCGCGAAAGACTGACTGCTCGATGAGTGACTACTCGATGGACAAGCAGGAGGAGCAGCAGCAGTGTGCATTGCGTCTTGCTTGGCGCGTGACGACGACATCTCGTGCGAGGCGATTTTTGCTGGATCCACTTCATCGTGTGCTGGCAGCAGCAGCAGCAGCAGCGATCATGGAGCAACCCGCTCTACGATACGTGTAAGTGTGTGCTCTTGCAGCGACGTGACAGATCCTACCACACCGCAGTACCGACTAGCAAGAGCCTGTAAAACATCACGCAAAGCTAGTCATGTGTGTGGCCATCACGTATGTGAAAGAGCGCGATGCACTCACTCGCTCTTGCTTTCTCTAGCGCGCCACTGTGCTATCGCGACTGCTCTTCTCTCACTCACACTCGCACTTGCTGCCCAAACTCACTCACTCACTCACAAGCCGAGGTCGCTCAGACTCGGGTGGTCATTCGGGCGACGCCCTTGCGGCCAGTGGAACTTGCGCTCGTGCGCGTGGATCGCGACGTCGTTGATCGACGCAAAGCGCTTCGCCATGTACCCATTTGCGTCAAACTCCCAGTTCTCGTTGCCGTATGCGCGGTACCACTGACCGTCAGCCGCATCACCAGAACGAGTAGCAGCAGTGTCGAGCCACTCGTACGCAAAGCGCACAGCGATGCGATTGCCGTCAAACGCAAAGAGCTCTTTGATGAGGCGGTACTCGTGCTCGCGCGCCCACTTGCGCGCCAAAAACGCTTCGATCTCGTCGCGTCCAGTCACAAACTCGGAGCGATTGCGCCATGCGCTGTCGACTGTGTACGCGAGCGCGACGCGAGCTGGGTCGCGCGAGTTCCACGCGTCCTCTGCTGCGCGCACTTTGAGCGCTGCAGTCTCGCGTGTAAATGGTGGTAGCGGCGCGCGCGGCGGTTCGTTCGTTGCAAAGCAGCGCTGCGAGCTGCGAGCAGAGACTGCCGTGCGCGAGCGCAGCAGCGGTGTGTGGCATCGACGGCGAGCGACGATCGTTGGTGCGAGCATCTTGTCAATCTTGTCGATCTTGTCGATCGATCGTGTCAACAGATGTGATGAGGACAGCTCAAGTGGTACACTGTACCAGTTTTGCAAAATTATCTTTGCTCATACAAACACAAGTGTACAATTTGAGTCGCCACATGACAGCATGTTTGTATGGTTATTGCACCTACTGTTTCGTCTTGGACTCAGTATGCTTTGAGCTGCCATACAACTGCACTGTTGTCCAAACGCGGTCGCTTCTTGCCCCCTTGACACACACACGCCCACGCACGAGAAGAGCTCTCGTTCTCGATCGACGCTGCGATCGATCGCTGCGTGCACGACGGGCTGCACAAGCAACTACACATATACACACTAGACACTACAAACACACGAACGCACGATGCTCGGTTCCAAGTCTGCAATGTTCAACAAGTTCTCGAGCGTCGTGCAGACTGCGGTCTCTGGCGCCGTCCAGGGCGTACTTGGCGAGGAGTTCAGCAAGCACTACGAGACGCCGAAGGACTGCACAGCGTCTGGCGGTCACGAGCTCAGCTGGAAGATCTTCCCTGCGATCTCGCGCAAGAGCGGGCTCGAAGTGAGCATCTTTGTCTTCGACAAAGACGATCTCAAGAAGCTCAAGCACAAGGAGCACCAAGAGCGCGTGCTTGAAGTGCTGCGGCAAGAGATGAAGACACTGCGGCTCCTGCGTCACCCGCACGTGCTCAAGGTCGAAGAGGTCTTTGAAGAGAGCCGCCGGACACTGAGCTTCGTGACCGAGCGCGTCACGTGCTCGCTCGCAAACGCCTGTAAGAACTTCACGAACGTCGCGAACGTCACGCCGGAAGTCTTGGAGATCGGCTTGACCGAGTTCGAAGTCGCGTGTGGCTTCATGCACATTGGCGAAGCGCTGAGCTTCCTCCACCGCGAAGGTCGGCGCGTGCACTTGAGTCTCGGACCACAGAGCATCTTCATTACGCCCAAGGGCGAGTGGAAGCTCGGTGGCATGGGCTTCTGTCGCGTCGTTGAGCCAGGGCAGACGTCGCGGAGCGAGTACTACGCCACGGACGCGTCGACAGGCACGCGCAATGCAGCAACGGGTGCACTGGAAGGCAGTTGGGAGCCGCCGCTCGAGTACTGCGCGCCAGAGCTCGTGACCGAGCCGCGTCTGTTCAACAGCAGCGCCGACATGTTCTCGCTCGGTCTCCTCGTGTACGAGCTCTTTGTGCCGCCGCGCGCAGACGGTGGCCGCAATCCGGTCCTCGACGTCCGCGACGGGAACAAGATGACTCACGGCTACAAGACGCAGTCGCTCCACCCGATCTCGTTCCCGCCGTCCGTGCCCGTGTCGCTGCACAACACGATCCGCGCGCTGCTGTCGCTCCAGCCAGCGCAGCGCCCTGAGGCGCGCATGTTCCTCGCGTCGCAGTTCTTTGACTCGGGTCCGATCAAGACGCTCCGGACGCTCCAGAGCCTCGTGGAGCAAGACCCAGCGTCGCAAGCCAAGTTCCTCACGACGCTCCCCGACGCGATCGACGGCTTCTCACCGCGCGTACTGCGCGACATGGTGCTCCCTGGGCTCCAGTCCGTCGTGATCAACAAAGCCGTGGCGCCGTTTGTGATCACGCCGCTGCTCAAGATCGTCGCGAAGGTCGACAAGCACATCTTTGGGCATTCGATCGCGCCGATGCTGATCCCACTCTTGGCAATGACGGAGCCCGTGCAGTGCATGCTCATGTTTGTCTCGGAGCTCGAAGTGATCATCCCCAAGGCCGAAGACGGCTACATCCGCGACCACATTGTCCCAATGCTCTGCCGCGCACTTGATAGTACAGTCCCGGAGATCCTCGACACGGTCCTGAACAAGATCGTGGACCAAGCGAGCTTGTTCGAGTACCGGATCCTCAAGCAAGTGATCCTCCCGCGCGTGAACAAGCTCATCTTGCAGCCGCCGCAGATGTCCGTGCGCGTGAACGCGCTGCTCTGGATGGCCAAGTCGTTCCACGTCTTTGACAAAGACTTGCTCGTTGAGAGCGTGCTCCCAACACTTGCGCAGACGCTCCAGACGGACAAGTCCCCAGCCGTGTGCATGTGCATCTTGGGGTGCTACGACAACCTCGGGAAGCACCTCGGCCCAGAGTTTGTCGCGAAGCTCATTCTCCCAGCCGTTGCGCCGCTGCTCTGGGAAGCGTCGCTGAACAACCAGCAGTTCGACTTGGTGTGTGAGAAGATCCAGGACATGCTCAAAGCCGTGATCCAAGAGCGCGACAAGGTCTTCTCGGCCGAGAACTCGGTCCAGAGCGTCTCAACTGGCGTGACGGCTGCCTCGGGCTTCTCGAGCGTGATCAAAGCCGCGGAAGCGTCAAAAGAGCGCGCGACCGGCGTCTCCGCAGTCAACAAGATGCTCGCAGAGGAGTACGTGCCAGAGGCAAAGACCGAGACATCAGCAGCGAAGAATGAGAACAAGAAGCTCGAGCCGTACTCGGACGATCCGTTCTACTTGGGCTCGCGTCGCACGCAGAGCGGATCTGGGTACGAACGGCGCTCAGACGCTGCTGCAGCAGCGCCAGCAACTGGTGCTTCGGACCGATCTGAGACGTTCTCGTCGCGCCGACGAGCTGCGAAGAAGAGCAGCACGCGCTCGAGTCGCCACAAAGACGACGGCAACGCCGACTTGCTCAACATCGCATCTGCACCGGTACATTGTGCATCGCCTCCAACTGGTGTCGTGTTGTACAAGACTGACCTGATGTCGCTTATATGCTGTGTTTGACTGTGCTTGATGGTGACAGAGTGGCGGTGGTGACGGCTTGCTTGACCTCACCGGCATGCAGTCGAGTCTGCCAGCTGCGCCTGCGAACAACACCAACAACAACTTGTTCTCGGGCATGAGCCTCAGCGGTCCGCCGTCGAATAGCGGCGGCGCGTATGCGAGCCAGAGCAATGCGATGGCGTTCCAAGGCAGCGGTGGCATGCAGCAGATGCAAGCGTCGTCGATGATGGGCTATGGCAATGTGAACGCTGCTGGTGGTATGAACGCGCAGTACAGCAGCAACCCGAGCATGATGCAGATGACGCCGTACGGACTCGCTCAGCAACCTCAGCAGCAGCAACAAGGCTACATGAGCAACAGTGGCTACGGCAACACGGCGAACAACGGCATGATGATGGGCGGTGGTGGTCTCGCTGGTCCGGGTGGAATGCTGCAGATCCAAGCGGCCGGCTACGATCCGTACCAGCAACAGCAGCAGCAGCAAGCGAACGCATCGCGGGATCCGTTCAGTGCATTCGACGGGCTCTAGATCTGCTCGCTCGTGTCGCTCGCTCGCTCTTCACGCAGCCTTCGCACAAGCAGTGCAAGACGTGCGTTAGATATGAAACCAACAACATGACATCGCAATGTGTTTGTTTGTGTTGACCTTGTTGATCGTGTTGCCTGTTATTGCTTGTTTGGTTGCCGCTGCTTGCAGGTGTGTCGGTGATGGCACGAGCAACAACAAGCAAGTTCTTGTCATGGGCAAACAAGCGCAGCAATGCAAGTGACATGATGATCAACAAACAACAGAAGACAACAACAGAATGGGAAACAAGGCGATGGTCATAGACACTGATTTGGTATTTCCTCATGTGGTCATCCGCGAACGAACGCCCGCATCATCAGCGGCACCATCGACAGCAGGCAGCGCACTGGCAGCAGCAGCAAGAGCTGATGCTGTTTAGAGCGCGTGGCCGAACTTGGCGAGCGTCGGCTTGAGCTCCTTGTGCTCGGCAAACACCTTGGCCTCGGCCTCGGCGTGGCGCTTCTGCTGCGCGAGCTTGCGCTTGTAGTACGCGTCGGACTTGAGCACACGCTTGGCCTCGAGGCGCGCGACGAGGTCCTTGTTCTTCCAGCCGACCTCCGACGCGAGCTTGCCCACGACGGTGAAGCGGCGCGAAGCCTTCAGGCGGAGCGCACGGAGCGCGTCCGGGATGACCATGCGCTTCTGCTTGTCGTACGGCGACGGGATGCCGTCGAAGACCTGCACGTTGATATCAATTCACAGATTCAGTCACCAGAGTCGAAGAGGTCTCAACTACAGGCGAGCCGATGCAAGAGTCGTACGAACCTTGAGGCGCTGGAGCGCGGCGGCACCGCGGGCAGTCTTGTGCGGAAGCATGCCGCGGATCGTGCGCCAGAGCATGCGCGACGGCGCGCGGTAGTGCACTGGGCCCTTCTTCGGGTTCGTCGCCGTGCGCTTGTTCAGGAACTGGAGGAACTTGACTTTGTTGCGCACGTCTGTTGGGATCGAGGTCGTTGAGGCGCATCACAAGAGTTCATCTTAGTGACGCAGCTCAACGCTCCAGACGGCATGACACACAGCTACGACTCGACCTCCACATCACACAGGTGTGTAAACGAGAGGACGAGCCACAGGGTGTCTGCACACAGCGACTTTTGCATGTTTGGACGGCGAGAAGCGCGGTGGCTATCTCTCTCTCCATTTCGTCGAAGACGGACGTCTTGGTACTCTGTCTCGTACAATGGCGTTCGATGCCGTGGACCGACACCAAACGCGCACTACACCAAGACAGAGACGCAGATGGGGCGAGCCACAAGACGCACTCACACTCGAAAACAGAAAGAAACATACACACCGCACTCCAGACGCAGCATCCAGACCATGCAAGTCACTCGTGATGCAGACACGCCTGCGACGCACTCTACTCACTCGCATGCACATACACACATATGCACACACGACACGCCAGACAGTCAGACACACACGACTGGCAGCTGCAGCAGCAGCACTGGAAGACGCTGAATGGACGCGAGCGACACGCGCTTGAGCGATCTCGACTGCTGAACACTGTCGACGCGAAGACAGACGCGAGCGAACGAGCTACTGCAGCGACGGACGACGCGACTCGAATGAGCTGGAACGCAGGCGGTGAGACCTGCTGATCTCTCCTCAAAAGAGATTGTCGCTGCATGAGAGATCTCACTGAGCCGAGTCAAGTCACTGCTGCCGCTGGATGTGTTCGCTGCGTCTATCGCACGTGCAACGAGTGGCTGACGATCGATCCCGCTCGAGTGCGCATGACGCACGCGCCGAATCCTCCATCATCTGGCGCTACTGCTGCTGCTGCGAGCTGTGTCTGCGTGTGTCTGGCTGGTGGAAGTCGTGATCTAATCGATCGATCGGTCGGTCGATGCAGTCACTCATTCAGTCACGGAAACGTACGCGAGCCGGAGATCTCGAGCTGCTCGCAGCGGACCGCCACGACGTGCTGGCCCTGGAGGAGCTCCTTCGCCACGAGCGAAGCGAGGCGACCGAGGAGGTGGCCACGGCAGTCAACAACGATCGGCTTCTCAAACACCATTTTAGCTCGAGGAAATGAGGAAATGGCGCTCCATGTGCTCGAGAGCGTCGCGAAGCATTGGCGCTCCTCGCAGAGCTTTGGAGACCACCCGTTCACAAAGTGCGATATGCCCTAAAGTACGAAAAGTGGTGTGTGGTTCCCTGTATTTTGTCACTATCCGAAATCGCGGTTCAGCGGACCGGTCCGGTTTAGCTCGGTTCATTTCCTCTTCATATTGCTGATTGTGTTATATAATACCTGTGCCTGCTGATTGCTTTGAGAAATGCATTGAGTTACAGATTTTACTTACAATACTGTGTATAGTGATCAATCACCCCAGGCAGGATGACGATCAACTACAACAGGACGTGCTGCAAGAAACCTGCGTCACGACTAAATGATGCAGCTCAGCATGGAGCGCTCGAGCAATGGCGGTGCTGTGCGCACAAAGCCGATTCAGATCTTTGCGGTTCGTGGACGTGTACATGTGTGTGTATGTGTCTACATTTGGCAGTGCAATACATCTGATGCTCTGTGGCTCGCTTATCTGTGTGCTTGTGTAGTGGGACGACAACGCGCCATTGCTCTCAAGCAACGATGTTGATGCGTCAACGCCAAGCACGCGCAGTAGCGCGAGCAAGAGCTACAACTACCGCCCACTCAGTGCCACCGCAGACAGTCACGACGACACTGCTGCACCAGCAGCACGTGGTCCACATAGCGTAGCGCTCGCAACTGCATTCAAGCAGCGGTCGCTCGCCAAGTGGGAAGAGGCGAAGAAGCTGCGCGCGGACCCGATCTTGCCCGAGCTCGAGCGTCTCGCGCTCGCAATCGCAAACGAAAAGCGCAGCAGCAGCGAAAGCAGCGCGGTCGCGGCCGAGTTCACAGCTCCGAACAGTGCGAGCGCAGCGTACACTCCAGCAGCAGTCGACGTCTTTCGCTTGCGGTCGAAGCACTCGTGGGAGAAGCAGCGCACTGAGCTGCGGTCGCAGACTGCAAGTGCACCAAGCAGTAGCAGTAGCAAGAGCGATAGTATAGCGTCGAGCGAAAGTCTTGCGCTGAAGCTTCACCGCCAGGGCTACGGACTCGGTAGTAGCAGCAGCAGTGCATCAGCATCTGCCACTCCAACCACGGCAACTCAAGCACACGCAAACACTGGTTCGGAGACGCCAGCGCCGCTATCGAACTCGTTCCGCGACGCGTCTCGCGATGCATGGCGCGCTGCAAAAGCGCTGCGCTCAGAGCTCTCAAGCGATGCAGGTACATACTGTCATCTATGATGTCATTAGTCATTATTCGGATACAAGAGCACAGACACAATGCTGATACTATTATGCGACAGAGACAACATCACCAACGCAGTCGTACACTGCGCGGCTCGAAGCGTTCTACAAGCAGCACAACCCGAGCAAACTGGGCGACGTCGCACGCACACTCGAGACGTTCAAAGGCCGCGAAGAAGACCTCTTTGCGAAGCTCCATGACAAGTACGTTACTGCTGCGCAGACGACGCTTGCGTCGCGCAAGCTCAAGCGCATTACGACTGAGCAGCACCCGGCAGTGTTCATGGACATTGCGATTGGCGGCGAGCCGGCTGGTCGCATCGTCATGCGGCTGCTGGACGACAAAGTGCCGCTCACAGCCGAGAACTTTCGGTGTCTCTGCACTGGCGAAAAGGTGCGAGCGAGTGCCTTGCCTTGACTCACATAGAGCAAGACTGCTGGCCCTGACACTGTGGCTATGCTAATCTGGATACGTGCACCTAGGGTGTTGGACCGCTCTCGACCACGCCGCTGCACTTCAAAGGCTCCAAGTTCCACCGTGTGATCAAAGACTTTGTCGTCCAAGGTGGAGGTGCGTCTGACGCTCTTGTATCTGTCTCTTGTTTGTCACGTATGGCATCTGCTTACACACTCGAATGGATGTACGACAGACTTTACAGTCGGCGACGGCACTGGCGGCGTGAGCATCTACGGCAAGACGCCGCACGGCGACCTCTGGGGCAAGTTCAAAGACGAGCAGTTCCTCCCGCACGACGACGTCGGACTGCTCTCAATGGCAAACAACGGCAAGAACCGCAACGGCTCGCAGGTGCGTCTCTCTTCCTCTTCATTCATACAACGACCAACGGAATGGTTCTAGCTGCTTACTCTCGCTCTCACTCTCTTGTCTCCACATCGCCACGCAGTTCTTCATCACGACGAAAGCAAACTTGACCAACTTGGACGGAAAGCACGTCGTGTTTGGCGAAGTCGTTGACGGACTCGATGTCGTCGACCGCATGCAGCGCGTGGACGTGAACAAGACGAAGAACAACCGACCGCTCGCGCACAACGAAGTCGAGATCGTCGACTGTGGACAGCTCACTCAGGCGTGAAAGAGTCACGACAGAGAGAGCTACTAGGACAGGCATGTAGTACGAAGCGACACCATGGCTCTGCGTCCTAGAAGAGCAAGTGCGCGAGATCTTTCTTCACAACGACCTTGTGCTTTGCGTCCTTGTCCGTACTGCTGCTGTCGTGCGTGAGTGCTCCGCCACCAGGTCGCACCCTGAGCTTGTGCGTCCCGCTCGACATCTCGATCCGTCGCGAGTACGATGCGCGCTCGAGCGCTGTGGTCACTTGACCGCTTTTGCAGTGCGCACCACCGCCGTATGCGGCTGCTGCGATCGCACTCCTGTCATCGTTCTCTGCTTCGTCATTTGCAGCAACTGCATGCTTGTCACGCGTGTGACCGAGCACTCTATCGCTCGTAGTCGCTGTCGTACTAGAACCACTAACAGGAGCAGTCACTGGCGGTCTCTCTGTCGCGGGTGTGTTGCCCTTGGTTGCAAGCCGCTCATCACGATGTTGGTGCTGCTGTCTCGTCATCGCAGCGCTGAGCTTTGTGAGTCGGCTGTCGAGCTTTGCGAGCGACTGGCGCAGTCGCTCTTCTTCGGCACTGACGAGGTCGTCGTCGTCGTCCTGGTCGTCGTTCGTGTAATCTTCTGGTTCACTTCGACCCTTGATGCTCTTGTTGTTACGTAATGCACTCGATGGCGTTGATTGATCTCTCGTCATTGTGGTAGAAGCATCATAAGGGGTCATTCGAGTGCTACGCAGAGCGCTCGTCGCTGCGCTGCTGCTCTTCGCTCCGTACTGCGCTGGCAGTTTGAGTGACGAGGGCGGGAGCGCGTGATGTGTCTGCTTTGCTCCAGACAGCCGTTGGTTGCTGCTGCTGTTGGTTTGTAGCGCTGACGACTGTGCTGTGGCAGCAGGTGTAGCGATGAGATCGGGGTCCCTGCACGTGTCATCGAGGCTGCTTGTGCGTGGAAGCGGTGCTCGCACACTTGCCGAGTGTCCTTGTGTTTGAGAGAGCGAGCTCGATGGCAAACGACTCTGTGCAGCGTGCTCAAGCGGTGCGGATGGTGCAGATGGTGTAGATGGTGCAGGTGGTGTAGATGGTGCAGTACTCGTGCGTGCATCACGCGCAGGACTACGATCGCGTCGTGTGCTGTGCTGCACTGCATCTTTTTCAAGCTGTCGGCGGCGCCGCACTAAGTTGCTTGTCCACGAATCTTCGTTACGTCTCTGTTGAGCAGAAGCAGCAGTCGTCAGGTGGCTCTGGTTGTTGCGCTCGCTGCTTCTGCTCTCCGTTTCTGGTGTCGACGCCTCTTGCAAAACACGAACCTCGTCTTGCTTCTGTTGCTCAGGCTCTGCATGTTGCTGTGTGTGAACAAGTGGAGGCACCTTCATTGTTGTCGTTGTTGTTGGCGGTGGCAACGCTTTCGAGTGCGTTCGTGTCGCTCGCACTGGCGGCGCTGGCACGTCTGCGATTGACATAGAGAGGTCCAAGCTGTCGACCAGTCTCCTTCTCGACGGCTTGTGTGCACTTGAGACAGTCGATCTATACTGATGTTGGTCGCTTGAATCAGAGCTGTCGTCTTCGCTCTCGGTCCCTGCCGACAGCTCTGCTTCATTCAGCTCAAAGCCAGCGGTCGTTGCGAGTGGAATAGTAGAAGCGACAGTGACTGCAGGCGTCTGTGTGTCATATTGTCGCTCTGGTAGAGTGTGTCGATGAAGCTGTGCTGCATGTATGCGCTGCATGCGTCGCTGTTGCATGCGCGCGAGCTCCGCTTCGACAGCATCGAGGTCGAACGCGTCATCGTCGTCGAGCTCGGCCATGTTGTTGCTTGCGTTGATCTGCTTGGGAGCACGAAACGACGCGAATGCTAAACCAGATGGTCTATTTGCCTTTTGGAATTTGTATACTGATGGATCACTACGAGTTTGTATGCAATAATTCGTGTGCACCACGTAAACTTCAGAAACTTGTGTTTGCTCAAACATTGCGTGACAAAAGCGGGGCAAATCGAAGCGCTGACGTGCATACTCAGCGCAAGTGAGCGCGCTCGAGCAAGCTCACCACCAGAAGAATCATCCGCCCGACCTCGCGTGGGATCCAATGCTCGCTCGATCTTGGCGAGCAGCACCAGCACGAGCTCACTTTGCAACTCGCCGCGACGACCGCTGCCTCGACACACACACACACAAGCGCATCGCAGTCAAGAGAGAGAGAAGATGCTCCGCCACACACTGCGCACTGCAGCAGCACGACGCGCTGCGTCGAGCTCGCACGCGCGCTGCTTCAGCGCTAGCGGCAGCGACAGTCCCACGGCACCAAAGATCAACCACGTGAGCGCACGCATTACGCAGCCAAAGGCGCAGGGCGCGTCGCAGGCGATGCTCTACGGCACGGGGCTCACGGAAGAGGACATGAACAAGGCGCAAGTCGGCATTGCGAGCATGTGGTGGGAAGGCAATCCGTGCAACATGCACTTGCTCGACCTCGCGGAGCAAGTGAAGCAAGGCGTGCAAGACGCTGGGCTCGTTGGCATGCGCTTCAACACGATTGGCGTGAGCGACGGCATCAGCATGGGCACGGAAGGCATGAGCTTCAGTCTCCAGTCGCGCGACCTCATCGCCGACTCGATCGAGACGGTCATGGGCGGTCAGTGGTACGACGCAAACATCTGCATCCCCGGGTGCGACAAGAACATGCCGGGCTGTGTGATCGCGATGGCGCGTGTGAACCGACCATCTCTCATGGTCTACGGCGGTACGATCCGCGCCGGGTGCTCGAAGAGCGGCCAGCAGCTGGACATCGTCTCGGCGTTCCAAGCCTACGGCGAGTACATTGCGAAGCGCATCACAGAGGAAGAGCGCGCTGACATCATCCGGAACGCGTGCCCTGGCGCTGGCGCCTGCGGTGGCATGTACACAGCCAACACCATGGCAACTGCGATCGAGACGCTCGGCTTGAGCTTGCCGTTCTCGTCGAGCTTCCCAGCCGACTCGAGCGACAAGCGCACCGAGTGCCTCAGCGCCGGCCAAGCGATCCGCGTCTTGCTTGAGAAAGACATCAAGCCGCTCGACATCTTGACGCGCGAAGCGTTCAACAACGCGATCGCAGTCGTCATGGCGCTAGGCGGTTCGACGAACGCTGTGCTCCACTTGATCGCGATCGCCCGTGCTGCGGGCATTCCGCTCACGATCGACGACTTTGAAGCGATCAGTGAGAAGGTCCCGTTCATTGCAGACCTCAAGCCCAGTGGGTCGTACGTCATGGAGGACATCCACCGCGTCGGCGGCACGCCAGCGGTGCTCAAGTACCTCATGAACAAGGGCTTGATCGAAGGCGACTGCCTCACAGTCACGGGCAAGACGCTCGGTGAGAACATCCGCGACGTCCCGGACCTCTCGGACGGCCACAAGATCATCCACCCAATCGAGCGACCGCTGAAAGAGAGTGGCCACATCCGCATCCTCAAGGGCGACCTCGCACCAGAAGGCTCGGTTGCGAAGATCACGGGCAAAGAGGGACTCGTGTTCACGGGCTCGGCAAAGGTGTACGACTGCGAAGAGGACATGCTCTCGTCGCTCGAGCGCGGCGAGATCACAAAGGGCAGCGTCGTGATCATTCGCTACGAAGGACCGAAGGGCGGACCGGGCATGCCAGAGATGCGTACGTCCTAGAGCGCTCTTGTCCCTTACTTGCTGGTGGATGCTTGTTGCTTGTGGCAGAGACTGACTGACAACCTTGTGCTTGTATCGTGTGGTGCCTGCAGTGACGCCAACGTCGGCGATTATGGGCGCTGGTCTCGGCAAAGACGTCGCAATGCTCACGGACGGCCGCTTCTCGGGCGGCTCGCACGGCTTTATCATTGGCCACATCACACCGGAGGCGCAAGTCGGCGGTCCGATTGCGCTCGTGAAGGACGGCGACAAGATCGTCGTTGACGCGGAGAAGAACCGCATTGACCTCGTGGACGTCTCAGCGGACGAAATGGCGGCGCGCAAGAAGGCGTGGACTGCGCCGCCGCTCAAGGCGACGCGCGGGACGCTGTACAAGTACATCAAGAACGTCAAGTCGGCGTCCGAAGGCTGCGTGACGGACGAGTAAGTCGTCGCTGTGTCTAATGGCGATACGAATACACACACATATATCTGCAGCGTTGGCTCCATCCATCTGAGTGCGTTCACTTGGCGTGAGACAGCGATCTGTGTGGCTTTGCGTGTGTAAGAGACTGAGGGACAGACATTGAGCCACTTAAGTGACCAAAAGCGATGGACGCAAAGACAAACGAAGGGAAACCATTGAGCATTGTTGAGTGGACGCATTGACAGACAGCGAGAGAATGAGATAGGAGGAGACGACGACACAAGCGACTGCTGCTGCTACGGATTGCTAGGACTGATTGGCAGAGTGAGCGAGTACGAGGTCGGTGTCCTGGCTCAATACGACGACGGCGACATCGAGTGCGTCGTTGTTGGCGACGACCCAGACGCGAGCTGCTGCTGCGTGTGGTATGACTTGAGCAAGAGCTTCTTCATGCGCTCCTGCGCTTCGTAGTACCCTGCAGAGTAGTCGCCGTGGCGCGGTGCACTGTTACTGCTGCTGTTGCTGCTGCTGTTGTTGTTGTGTGCACTCGCACTCGACGATGACGACGACGGTGTGTGCGACGGCGACGCAGTTGCCGGCAGTGACGTCGCAGTCGCGTACATGGGCGGCGGTGGCGTCTCGTCAAACACTTCGTAGACGCGTCCGACAAGCGCGGCGTTCGTCATGTCTGCGCGGTGTGCGTGGCTCGGCGGTGGTGATGGCGTGTGGAGCTGCTGTTGTTGCTGTTGTTGCTGCTTTTGCTTGAGCTGCTGCGCGTACTCGCGCTCTTGCTGCTGCTGCTTCGCGTTGATGTTGCGCTCCATGGTCGTGACGGCGAGCGTCGCGAGGCGCTCCATCGTGAACGCACAGCTCGCGCCGATCGTGTCGCGCTTGGTCAAGTCTGCGACGCAGACGTACCCGAGCTTCTTGCTCGTGCGCGAGTAGATCGGACAGCCGGCAAAGAAGCGGATCTCTGGTGCCGTGCCGCGCTTTGCAAACACTTGCTGCACTTGCTTGTCGACGTTCGCGTCCAGGACGATCGCTGGCGTCGAGCCCATGACTTTCTCAATGAACAACGCGAGCTCGTCGTCCAAGCCGACGTTGCCGTCGAGCCCTGCGGCCGAGCGCACGAACGTCCCTTCGCCGTCGACGATGCAAACGGATGCGATCGGACAGTTGAGCGTCTGGCACGCGAGCTCGCAGAGGAGGTCAAACATGTTGCTGTTGCTCCCGGCCTTCTGCTTCGTTTGCTCCATCGCACTGAGCTGCGTCTTGAGGCTCCGGCCGTCGATAAAGTCGTCAAAGTCCTCGGGAGGCGTCGCTGCGCGCGGTGGGATCGGATGGATCGCCGCGACCGAGTTGCTGCCACTGCTGCTGCCATGCGTGCATCGCATCGAGTCGGCGAGCTCGTCGAACGAGTCGTGGTCCGCGTCGTTGTTGTTCGACGCTGCAGACGACGAGTACTCGGACGAACTGTGCGTGCGGCCTTCAAGACCGCTCAAGTGCGTGTGGTGCGAGTGGTGGCGCTGGTGGTTGTGGAGATGCGCGGCGTGAGACGACGGCGTGGTCGCCAAGCCGTCGAGCGAGTCCGTGTCGCCGTCTGCCTTCATCTCGACGTACGACGCACGCGAGAACGGTGACGTCGATGCGTGGAGGTTGCTCAGACTCCGTGCGCGCACGAGGCGATCAAAGACGTTCGACTTGTCGAGGCGCTTGAGCGGCGTCGACCGCGCGCGGATGCCACAGACTTTGCACAGTCGGAGCTTCGAGTAGCCGATGACCGGCAAGTCGATCGTCTCGACGTGCGAGCAGTCGGAGCAGATCACTTCGCCGCACTTGCGGCAGTGGTGCTTGCGCCGCAAAGCGTGGAAGTTTCGCATGCAGAGGTGGCAGCTCGTGCGCTCCTTGTCTTTCACCCACGTCGAGCGGTGGATGTAGATCTGGTTGCTCAGTCTCAGGTCTTCGACGATGCCCTGAAGGCGATTGAGGCTCGAGAGGAGGATCGAGCTGACGCCTTGCGCGTGCTTGGATGGGAAGCTCCCGCAGATGATCACTTCTGTCTCTTCCTCCGACAGCTTGCGCCAGAACACGCCGAGCTTCGTGAGCTTCGATCGATTCACGCCGTGCGTGTCCTTGAGCTCCATGCACCCGATGTTGTCGCCGTCCGTGGACGTGAAGCACCAGACGTGCACTTGCTCCTGCTTGTCCGTGTTTGGGATGTACGCGAGCGAGAGGTAGTCGACGAGGCAGAGGTCGCGCTTGCCAGTCAGTCCAGTGTCAAAGACGCCCCACTTCGCCGTCACGAACTCGTCGGCTTGCTCGCAGTGCATCGCCGTGCTCTCGTCGTCTTGGTTGCTCACGCACTCGAGGTCCAAGCTCGGACCGCCACTGCTGCTGATGGGGTGGCCATCGATTGAGATCGTGCCATCGGACTCGCCACCGAGGAACGAGCACGAGATCGTCGGTGTCGTCGCATTGCTCAGGACGCCGTCCTCTGCCGACCCAGCGCCGCCCTTTTGCCAGCAACTCGGTCGGTCAGACACGCCACGGGCACTCCCGTCTGCGTCGCAGTCGTGGTGGTAGCGATGATGATGACTCGGGTGGACCTTGGGTGTCCTGAGCTCGCTCTCCGAGCGACCGTGGCGCTGGTGCGTGTGCTGGTTGTCCGTCTGCGAGGCTGGCGACGGGTTTGTGACCGCGTGGAGGATGATCGTGTCGACGTAGTACTTGCCAAAGCACTTGCGCGTGAACTCGCGCCAGCTCTCGGTGCTCGTGTTCGCAATCACTTGGTTCAGCTCGTGCTCTTGGCAGCGCAGGACGGTCGCCGCGCGCACGAGGCGGTACGACGCGGCCATGTTGCTCGTGTCTTTGCGGATCTGCGTCCCGTCCTTCTCGGGCGGCACGTAGCGCCACTGGTCGTTGAACGACTGGTTCAGACACGCCATGGCGTTCTGCTTCGCGAGCGCGTACAGCGCGTCGTTCTTCTCTTTGTTCAGCGGGAGGCTCCGGAAGAACGTCGTGCGGAGCGGGAAGCCGCCAGTCGTGTTGCTATGACTGCTGGACGACGCCATGGTGGTCTGGAGGATGGAGAGAGAGAGAGAGAGAGAGAGAGAGAGGAGGGGCTGGTGTTGCAACGGTCGTACAGGAGGAACGAGGCAAGTGGTAGTGCTGAGGTAGCAGGCGATCTGCTGGTCCGTGGCCGTGTGTCCTAGGACGTGAGCGCGGACGATGACTGCTGCTGCTGCTTGTTGTAGCGGGAAGGCTAGCAAAACTGAGTGCCGCGCGTGACAGGCAAGCGCAAATGGCAAATGAGACCACGGGCGACGCGAGCTCGGAGCGTTGCGTGTGCGCGTGTGTGTGTGTGAGGTTGTCCACCTGCGAGGGAGACCTCGTTGTTGTTGTTGCTGCTGCTGCTGCTGTTGTTCTTGTTCTTCTGCGCTCGAGCAGCTCGGCGCGCTGGCTCCGCGCGCACTTACTCACCCGTGTAGTAGTAGAAGTCGGTCGCGACGATGACAGCGTACGGCACTCGGCTCGAGGCGTCGAAGCAACTCGCTCGGTTGTGCAGGTCACGCAATGGCAATGGCAATGCTCCAAGAGAGAGCGAGAGTTTGCTCGAAAGAAGAACGTTTGGGCGTGACCTTCTTCGCAAAACTCGAAGAAGGAACGTTCGCGCTGCAAAGCCTTTTGTGTATGTGTATGGATCTCGACGCTCTTGCGGACTCGAGCCATCGCGAGCGGACTCGAGCGCGTTGCTTCACACACCACGTGCCTCGACTTCCAACGTGTGCGAGCGGACTTCGTACATCGTCGTCGTGCACCAGGAATAGCCGTGACCTTTCGACGCTTCGACGTTCAGAACAAAATCGAAACTTTGACTCGAAACCGCTGTGAAAACGTGGAAAGTCGAAGGAAATGGCACTCGTACTCAAGTGTATCTCTCGTCTCTCGAGTTGCGATGAGAGCGAACCTCCAGAGCTCTCGTGTTGCGGAGCGCTCGTTGCAGACGGAGTGAGTGAGTCTGTCGAGCAGCGTCGCGATGATGATGGAGCAAACAGAGAGCAGACTGCCAGACTAAGGCTCGTTTCAGGACTCCTTCTGCCTTTGCGTGCGTGTGCTGTGTCCGCACACGACATACTCACACGTGCTGCATCGTGTCGAGCGGCTCTAGGTCAATGCCACTGCACCACCTCCATTGTCTTCGCGCGCGACCTTTTCCAGTCTCGCTGGAGTGACGTGTCGCGCTTGGTGGCGACGCCAAGGGCAACCATGTTGAAGTGCATCGAACCGAAGCGGTGGTGTATATGCTCGCAGGACGCCGCGCTCCGCTTCGTGCCACTCCGATTCACTCCAGATCAGTTGATGCATCGCACAATCACAATCTTGCGTTGTAGCGGTGCGAGCGAGCGAGTTCATCGCTGGAGCGAGCGCCAGTCCTTTCCGTCCGTCCGTCCGCTCTGTGGGACGTGCACCTTGATGCGAGTCAAGAGGTGAACAGAGGTAACTCACCACGAACGCGCGTATGCTCTTGTTCGATTCGCTCTATTCGTGATGTGATATGAGTGCGATGTTGTAAGTCATGCGCTGGAGGGCTCGGAGGACTTGGAGACGCGCACTCGGCTCGAAGAGAGAGTCGGCTGAATGGTTGGAGTCGAAGCTAGCGATGCAGGCAGCGTGGAAAGAACCCATTCAAGGACGCAAAGACGTTCGCACCAAGCACCGACTACTATATGTGCGCGTGGACTAGCCAGGCAGCTCCGAGAGCGAGCGCAAAGGCGTCTCGAAGACTGGAGCAGCACCCATGCACACACGACGCGCGCACTGGAGCTCTGCACACTCAGCACACGCGCCGCTTGTTTCAGATGAAGCGCCCAACACGAAGCAACTGGATCTCAGAGACGCCGCTTCATGCACATCAGCGCACTCGCATTGTTGTTGCATCGGTGTTTGCACCAAACGCGCTCGGTGCACAACTGAATAGTGTGCGTGGAGAAGAACGTCGCGTCATGTTGACGTGTTGGCATCGCGCACAGTACTTGTCCAAGGCAGCGGCGACGACGTCTGCCATGGATGCAAGTTCGCTTGCGTCCTAGCATTAGCCTCAGAGTATCCACTTGAAATCGCGCCGAGGGTTTCTTGAAGCACGTGCTGTCACGACCGACTGGTGTGCAGTAGAGCATAGCATCATGTTGTCTGTGCTGGCACACGCTGTGAGCAGTGATACGGCACCAAGCTTGTCAACAGCGGCGGCGACGAGGTCGGATAGTCATGCTCTTCGAGTGCCTCTCATCAGGAATTCCTGTTTTCAGTTCTTATAGTGGTTTATTTGATCATCGTCCGATTTGGAGGATTGATGTACAGCAAATATTTGGTTAGGTACGAATACAAGAGTGCGGAGAAGTAAGAGATCAAAGCAACAACATCGAGAACAAAGAGCAGCAGCGGCAACGACGGCGGCGATAGACAGCGCACAACAGAGCAGCACGACAACGCAGCCGCTCGTGAACCTTATGGAGTCGACGTACACCAATGCAACACGCCTGCACGCATCAGCGGCGATGAAAAAGTTCGCTGCCTTCCTCTCTGCGTACGAGAACGGCTCGCTCATGATCGAAACCATTACGCGTGAACACGTGAATGAGGACCTCGTCGTCAAGTTTGCAGCGTACCTAGTTGCCGACCCAGCCATTGGCTACTCAGCGTCGTCCACCTACCTTAGCAGCGTCAAGCGCCAGCTTGTCGACTGCACTCACACGAGCTTCTTTACAGACCGGAAAGACTGGTACACGACGCTATGGTCAACACTGCGCAAGTCATACCTCGCCCGAGCCGTAAAGCTTGGCCAGCCGCTTCAAGACAAAGCCCCTCTCATGACTCCCGAGGACCTTTGCGCGCTCACGGAAGCACTGTTTTTACGAAACGATCCCAAAGCTATGAAGGACCGCACGCTCATTGCGTTCCAGTGGACTTTGATTGGGTGTAGCTCTGGCGAGGGCGACGTCTCTCTTGAGCAGCTCCAGTGGACTAGAAGATACCTCCTTGTGCGAGTGACGAGGAAGAAGACTCGTCAACAGCACTCCGTGTCAGTGTTTCCAAACGCTTTGCAATGACACTATGACCCTCTCCACGCTCTTGCCGCACAGCTAGTCGCAGATCGCTACGGTTTGTCAGAGCGCGTCTTTAGCCAGATCGCGTTCGAGTCGGTTCAACAAGACAACGTGTCGGCGTTCATCAATCGACTCTTAGAGTCGCTTTCTGAGTCGTGCAGCGCTCGCAAGATGACGCAGAATTTGCGGTCTCACTCGAGCAGGCGTGGAGCAGCGACAGTGGCAGCGTCGAGCGCCGAGGTCAACCTGAGCGATCTCGCACATCGTGGTCGCTGGACGATGGACGGGTTCAACACCGTTCTCGAGTACATCGCAGAAACGTCAAGCAGCGACCAGAAGGTTGCACGAGTGCTCGGAGGCTGGCACAGCGCTGCGCAGCAAGTCGAACCAGCAAAGTTGGACGGAAGTGGACCAGCAACGGCGAAGCAGCGCGCGTTCGCCGATTCATTGTTTGATCATTACAAGCGCCGTTTGCACTGCAAGTCATTTGCTCACGCACTCGCCGCCTCCTTGCTGCTGTACGTCTCAGACACTCTCACCGTGCAACGCGAGCACATTCTTCACCGCGCGATGATCGTCGCAGCACAAGCAGCTGACCTCACACTGACAGAGGTCGAGACCGTCGCGACTTTGGTCGAGTGGGGTGATGCTGTTCGTCGGCGATTCGTGTACGAGAATCTCAACTCGCTACCGTTGTCTTCTGTCGAAGTTGCAAACGACGCTCCATGCTCAGTGCTCGGTGACGCGTTTGGGAGCACACTTGCGCGTCTGTCTCATGCACAGAGTGAAGCCGTCGCCGACGTCGCCGCTCTGGCATCAAAGATCGATCGGCAAGCCGAGTTCCAAACACAGATTGTGTCTCTGCAGCAGCAAGTCGGCCAGCAGCAGCTGATGATGATGGAACAGCAGCGTGAGCACGGAGCCGCGCTTGCAGAGCTTCGCGAGCAGCAAAGCATCATCTTGAAGCTCTTGCAGTCGTCCACACAGTGTAAGAGGGCGCTGTTCCCTGAACAGTCCCTTAAACACGGCTTGCACGCTTGTGCGTCTTGAGGAAGCGTCCCGACTTGGAGGGAGGAAGAGGAAGGAGACTTGAGCGCTTGAAGGCAAATTTGCAACTGAATTCAAAAGCTCGGGTGGTTCCTGCTCTG
>JAASFN010000318.1:0-24364 GCA_023333795.1 Globisporangium rhizosaccharum | reverse complement strand
TCGTGTCGACACTCGCGCTGTCGTCAGCGATCACGAGGCACTCGGACGGACCTGCGAGCATGTCGATCGCGCATTTGCCGTACACGAGCGACTTGGCAGCAGTGACCCACTTGTTCCCAGGGCCGACGATGATGTCACACGCTGGTCTCGCACTCGAATGCCTTGCAAATGATCGGATACTATTTTGATAATATCGGATATATTTGGATGTTGCGAGACATCCAAAAGAATATTCGATATGTTTTATACAAAATGGTGTGGCATGGGCATTGTGTGGACCACACAATGACCATGCCACACCATTTTACACAACGCATAAATTCATGCAGGATGATAACCTAACGTTTAGGTTACGAAACCCTGCTCTAATAGTTTGCGACGTACACATAGTGTATTAAAATGATGTGTCGCTGTTTGAGGCAAAGGCGTCACTTGCATACAAAAGTTAAGTCAAGTTGGACGAACATAACGATTCCCGCATTTTCTTCACTAGCTTTGTCTCAAACACGTCTTCTGCGCCACATACTGTACGCAAATATGTTCGTTCCGTCCCTCGCTTTCCGCTCTATCGATCGTTTTGGCCCTTTCCGGACAGCATACTTACTTCAAGTCTAATCCTTCCGTCAACTCGAAAAGCCGACATTCACGACATGCAGCAACATGAGCAGGTTCGTCGAGTCGAGGCGAGGAGGCTGTGTGCACACGTCTGCTCGTGCTCATCTGCAACTCGTGCGACTGCCTGCCTGTGTAGCTAGATGGTGCTACAACTGAAGCGTATTTGCGCGCAGAGCTGCTCTACTCGCTCGTGCTCGAGATCCTGAACCAGTACGTGCACATGCCACTTGTGCAGCCAACTGCTCGCTGTGTGGTGCTCGCTAACACGCGTGCGTTGTATGCCGGATGTGAACAAGCAGTGACCAATACGAAGAGCGTAGAGACGACGATGCAATGCAAGATGACAGTGATACACGAGGATTCGCGGTGCGATCCTCTGCGCATGAGTCATTGATCACACCACCACCCGCTCACACCATCGACTCATGCCTCTCGTGATCTGTCGCTTCACATACATGGACGTACGCACTAGTTGGCAGATCTGCTGCTCACAGTCGCGCAAGCCGAGCGGCTACTTGTGCCACAGGCGTCGAGTCTCCAAGACAGCGACGCGCACCTCGAGGTGCGGACCATGAACATATGTTGCTTGTCCAGCAATGGCGCCACGTTGCTCACTTGTGTAACGTATGAACAATAGCACCAAGAGATGCAAGCAGAGAGCAGTGACGTAGCGTCAAGAGTGGTCTTGGGGCTCTCGCCTGCAACACTGCAGCAATGTGTTGGTCTGAGTGACGAGCAGCAGCGTCGCACACACGAAGAGACTGCACAGGTATGCAAGCCCACCTTGCTTCTCCAGCGATTCAGTCAGTGAGCCCACTAACATTCGATATGTGCATGAATGCATGTGCAACTAGCTCGCGTTGCTGCCTCGCATCGAGCGCAAGCTGCGCGTCAAATGCACGGAGCTGTGCGACCTCATGCTGCCGAGCCTTGCTGCATCGAACAGCAACACGCAGCTGCGTGCAAGCGAGTCAGTGCAACCGACACACTCGTCAGCAACTTCATCGTCATTGTCGACATCGTCGCTTGCTCGCGTCGCAGAGCTGCCAGCATTGCTGCTGGAAGCGAAAGCGCGCGTTGCAGAAGTTGCATTTGAGACGCGGCAGCTGCGCGCGCAGTTGCACTCGGAGCTCGAGCGCAATACCGCGCAGTGCCGCGACATTGCAGCGCGACTGATGCAATTGCTGCTCGAGCACAAGCGCGACGACCAGCCACGCGTGCTGCTTGCAAAGAGCCAGTGGCTCACTGCGTTCTCGCGTGCAATGCAGCGCCGCGCACAAGTGCTAGCAGAGCAGCTCGTTGTCGAGACGTATCCAGCTGCAAGCGTCTCGGTGCTCGACGCCGCGCAGTACGATCACATTGAGACAGTTTCACTTCAACATGGAAGTGGCAACACACGAGTTGACAGACTAATGTTCGATCTTATGCCATGGCTGCAGCTCGGAGCTCCTCGCACGCAAAGCACGAGCCCTCGAAGAGCGCGACACGGTACGAACAAGTGCAGCAGCTGCTTTCGACCTGAGCAGTACACTTACGTAGAGTACTGACATTGCGTGAACTGCAATCTGCTAGCTCCAAGCCAAGCTTCAGCTGTACGAGCGCGCGGACAGTCAGTACCACGCAATTGCGCACGAGTACGGCGTGGTGCTTCAGAGCATTGACGAGAAGCGGCGCTGGCTCGCGTCATTGGACGTCTAGCGTCTCAACTCCAAACTGAAATGGCTCACAACGTGCGACTTTGTTCTAAAGTCATCGCGACAAGAGCTGTACGCACTAGCAGTCGCGCCATGTCGCGACCTACTCTCAGGTATTCAGTGACGACACTCACTCACTCACTCATACGAGCTCCTTCGACAGTGTCACTCGCCTTACTCTTGTGGTGTCTTCTTGAGCCCGTGCTTGAGCACAGCGCCTGCGAGTTCACCGACAAACGCATTTGCGTGGCTCGTTGGTCCTTGCTGGAGCTTGCGCATGCCGTTGATCACTTCGCGCGTCTTGGAAATGTACAGCGCGTCCATGCTCGAGCGCATGTCGATCTCCATGTCTTCGACCATGCGGCCCATGTTTGACACATGTGCAGACGCATCGTCAAACGCCAGCGTCTTCTCGCTCTGGCGCGTGAGCGTGCCGTCGAGCGTGAGGTCACCGAGCTCTGGGCGGTTCACTTTCATGGCCAGTAAGACTGTCGTCGTCAAGCGGTACGTCGCGTGCTTTGGTGCGCGACTGCCGTTCACGTTCACGCCACCAGTGTCGGGGAGCTCCTGGACTTCGATGACGTGGATCGAGTTCCACGAGCCTTTCTCGACAAAGCGCTGGTCGAGCACGTCTTTCTTCACGAGGAAGCACGCTGCAAAGCCCGGGTCGAGGTCCCACATGTACACGGACGAGATCCCGCCTTGGTAGTACAGCTCGCGGTACGAGTCAAAGATCTCGTTTGCTTGGACTTCGAGCTCGCGCAAGTGCTCGGATGGGTAGAACCCTTCGTCGTCTTGGATCGGCGGGTCGTACTGGTTCGACCACGGCGAGCTAGCGCGCGAGAGCGACAGAGCGACAGAGCTTGTGTAAGAGATAGGGAGAGAGCGCGTAGGAGATACACACAGAGACGCACCGGTGCGAGTCGCCATCGCGGTTGTAGTCGCAGAGCAAGTACTTGCGGCCGTTCGTCGGGTCGATCGCAGCGTGGAGTGGCTGGTCGACGCGCTGGTAGAGCTCGTCAGTGAGCGCTGGGGCAAGGCGCGTGAGGTTGTAGAGGTCCTGCTCGACGTCGCGCGGCGGCATGCGGCGCATGAGGTTCAAGCACGCAGTGAGCGTCGCGTCGCTGCCGCTGTCCGCCATGCTTGCTGCAGTCGTCTTGGTCTTGGTTGTCGATCTTCTCTGACTTCCCTCACTTCAATTGCGAGATCGGACGAGTCGCTCGCTTGACTTGATGACTGTATGCTTTCGTGCGAAAGAACTTGATATATATTCGCAAATTAGTTTGTGGTTTCTTGATTCCCACAGTTTGATACAAATAGCAAGATCAACAGCGCATTTGACAATATCGCAGCATACTTCATTCAAAATAATATTAGCATACTGAACCCAAGTGCGAGAGCGCTCCTCGATGTCCAGCCAGCCAAGTTGCTGCACGCAACAACAACAGACAGACACATACATTGGCTCGCACAGCACAGCAGCACCAAGCATCGATTCACAGCACGCACGCACCATGAGCCGCGTATCGCTCCAGTTCGAGCCTGCCTACGATACCGCAGCGCCTCTTGTCGGTACGTCTGCAGCAGCAGCTACAACGCTCCGTCTGGCTTGCATCGCACAACATCTAACGACAATCGCTGCTGTCGCTTCGTGCACGAGCAGCTACGTTCCGCAATGGTCCGCCGCCACCAAACAAGCGCTCGGACTTGAGCTTCGAGGTGTTTGAGAACCCTGCGAAGAAGCAGCGCCTTGTGGTCGCGAGCACCGACAAGATTGCGTACCAAGGCGCGAACTTTGGCTACCTCAGTGCTGCAAACGATGCTGCGAGGTATATTCGACACCAATAGCGCACCTGCACACACAATGCTTGTGCGTCTGTACGCTGACACTGTGTATGCTGTTATACGTTTGCATATGCACACGCAGCTACGCAGTCGGGATCTACGACAAGAAGACAAAGGAAGTGCGGCTGTGCAACGTGAACCAGATCTACGTGATGCAGCAGAGTGTGAAGGGTGCATCGGACAACGTCGACGAGAACAAGGGCGACAGCAAGAGCTACATGGAGCAGCGACGCGACCTTGTCGAAGTGTTTGGTTCGAAGAAGAGCAAGCGCATGCAGAAGAGTCGCGAAGAGAACCTCGTGAACATCCAGAACATCAGCGGCTCGGCGTCTGTCGCGCAGACGCTGCAAAAGAAGATCGACAAGGCGCAACAGCAGCTCGAGACCGAGCGCGCGCGCGATGCCAAGTACTCGAGTGAATCCGCTGCGCTCGCCGCGACGCGTACAGCAATCTTGCCGCCGCTCGACCTTGATGCTGCGACGCCGGAGCGCGTCTACAACCTCCGCAAGTGTACGTCCCTGTATACGTTAGACGTTGTATGTTTATATGTTGGTTGGGTATGCTGGCAAGTCGGTTCACAACCGTTTGTACGTTTATATGGTTGGTACAGTCCTCGATGTCCATGTGATGGAGTCGCTCGAGATCAAGGCGCGCGAGCTGATCGAGACGCTTGCGAACTCGAGTGTCGCAGACTACACGGCGTCGAACAACGTCGCGGCATTGCCAACGCGGCTTCTGCTGTCGCTGCCGACGCCGTACGACGTGACCAAGGTCGCGTACGTCGTGTACTTGACGTACCTCATTGACCTCTACGCGATGCGCTTCCCAGTCCGCAAGTCGGCGGCGGCGCTGAGCGAAGAGCGCGACATTCCGCTCGTTGTGCTGCGCCACTTGCTCGCGCTCTACACGGACGCGACGCAGGGCGAGAGCGGGTACATGACGTACCTCCAGCCCAAGTCGCTCAAGGACAAGCTCATTCTCTACATGCTCGTCGTCGCGCTCACGGTGAACGGCTTTAGTCTCGACTTGACTGAAGTCGCGGCCGACCTCAAGAAGTCGGCTGTTGCACTCACTGCGTACTGCCGCCAGCTCGGCTGCTCGGTTGACAAAGCAAAGGCTGAGACTGCAGTCTATGGCGGCGGCGCTGCGACGCTCGCTGCGAAGAGCAAGCAAGTCGTGCGCGCGGTGCTCGCACTGCCGCTGCAGTTTCCGCAGCCAAAGCGTATGGTCGGACCCCGTCGCTAGGTGTGCAGCTGCGCTGCGAACGAGCAAGTCGGTCTGTGTACTTGCTTACCTCCTTGCCATGTACATCCATCCATCGAATCGAATCCATTCCATAGAGCTCCTGGTGCAATCCGTCCGTCCATTGGATGCATGTCGCACTGATCGACACCACACATGCCTCTACGCTCATTGCCCATGGTGTCGTCACGATCGGTGGTTGTCATTGCTGTTGCTCATAGATATAGTACGGTATGCGTACGAGTGCGTACGTTGCTGGTTGCTGTTGCTACTGGTCAACTTCCCTATCGCTCATGGACTGACCGACTGACTAGCTCGCTCGATCAATCATCGCGCAGCTGCGTCCTCAGAGCTGACTCTCGCGATTGTACTCCGAGTCGGTCGAGAAGCGCGAGATCGCTGAGCCGCGCTCCGAGCCGTACGCGTCGGCTTCGAGCATTGCGTAGCTGTCGCCTGTGTCGCGCATGGCGTCGAGCCAATGCGCATTGTCATTATGCGTCGCTGTGTCCCGATCAAGTGCATCGCCCATTGCTGACGTTGCACCGACGCTCAGACCATCACTTCCCGGCATGCCTTGCACGAACGAGCTCATGTACCCGCGGTCGCTGTACGACTCGCTATACGACTCAGCGTACGACTCGGCGAACGAGTGGTTGAACTCCATGGGCTCATCGAGCAAGACGCTCGACGGTCGCGAGAGCTGCACTTCGGTCTTCTTGAACGGCGGCGACTCCTGGTCTGGACCGTTCAAGTACCGCGACGTCGACTTGACAAACGCCGGTGAGCTCATACTCGAGCTCTCACTGTACTGCGTCCCATTGCTGTTGTTGGTGTTCGCTGTGTTGTTGTTGTTGTTGTTGCCATAGCCGCCGTTTGCGCTATTGTACTGGCCGTACGTGTTGCTCGCGGTGTTGTTGTTGCTGTTGTACGTGTTCTGGAGCGTCGTGCCGCTCGCGTAGCTGCTGTTGTTAAGGCTGCTGAGCACGGAGCCCGCGCCTGCGGCCATGATCGGCATGTCCTGACTCGATGCGCGCTCCATTTTCGAGAGCGTGTAGTCGCTCTGCTGCGAGCCCATGATCGTCACTTCCTGTGGCGAGGTGTTCACGGGATAGTCAAAGTGTTTGTTCCCATGGTGTCCGTCATTGTCGTGGTCGTGGTCGCGTCGCGACTGGATGTAGCGGAAGAGAAAGAAACCACCGATGCCAACGACCGCAAGGACTGCGAGGATAATGCCGATGACACTGCCAGCCGACATGCCGCTCGAGTCGCTGTCGCTGTTTGTCGTCACGGGGAGCGCTGTCGGTGCTGGTGTTGATGCGCTGCTGCTGGTGTCGGCGTTGCTTGTGACTGGCGCTGGCGTCGTTGCAACTGCACCAGCTGCAGGAGTTGCTGTGCTGGGTGCTGCAGTTGTAGGGGTCGGGGACGACAGCAATGGTGCGGGCGTCGCAGCGGGCGGTGCACTTGGCTTGGGCGCTGGCGTCGTCTGACCTGGCGGCGGTGTAGCGTTCGCTGCTCCTGCTGCCGCGGATAGTGCTGGCGTCTGACCGGCCGGGCGAACTGTGGCGATCGGCGCAGGCGTTGCGGGCTGGTTGTTGGCAGCGCTCGGCTTCGGCGTGTCCCCCGTCACTGTGTAGTTGGGTGGATTGGCAGACGCAGCAAACACACAGCACACGCGTTAGTGAGTGCCAAAGTGTGTGCGTGGCATCCGGCAATGCGGAAAGCGACGACAGCACGTTCGTCGCGAGCGTGCGACGAACGCACACACGCAAGATCGTGCAAGAACAGAGCGCTACGCACCGCACACGTCAGGTGAGCACGCAGCGAGCGCCGCGAGAACGAGCGCAAAGCGCACGAGCCGCATCGCGAGGTGTGCGCGTGGAGAGAGCTCGCGCAGACAGCTGACACGTTGGCGAGGGCGTCAGAAGCAAAGTGCGCTCGTGCGGCAGGCAGCGTGTGGTGCAGGTCGTCCGTCGATGTCGATGTCGATGCGTGCGATGGTGTCTTTCCAGGAGCGAGCCAAATAGGGTTCCGTTCAGTTCAGCGTTCAGTTCGTTTGACTTGAAATTTGTATCGAATCGTCTAAATAGCGATAAGTGATAGTGACAAAACCAACGATTGCTGCTGACTTCCTGTCGTTTCGCGTGAATCGAAACTGACTCTCTTGCAGCTCGAGTTTGCGATGTGCCCTGAGTGGTGTGTCCTTGCGAGCAGCCTCATATGATCCACCTGCTCAACACTTCAAGCTCTAACGCACTCGCACTCGCCACATTGGCAATGTCGCTGATGCTGTCGTTGCTGCGCCTCTACATCGCTGCTATCACATTGCAGCACCGCGAGGCTCATACGCACCACCCGCCTCTGCAGTGGACACCACACCACCACGTTGCTGCAAAGGCATGATGTTTCCGCTGGGACACGATGATCGGCAAGTGAATGGCTGTGGTTCCTGCTTGCGCAAGTACTGCTGCTGCCGATGGCGATTGTCCATCGATCGACGTCGCTACGATGTGATGTGGTGTCGCAATGGCGCGGACGCCATGGGCAGAAGAAAGAGAGATCGCGCTGGCGATAGTCCGCCCTGCGTCAAGTGCTCGCCATGTACTGCAACGTCGTTCGAGGACAGGGATGCTCCGCGCGCTCGTCTTCACTCGGTCGCTTTGAGGAGCATCCGCGAGCGCGTCCCAAGCAAACAGAGCGAGAGCGTGTGCCTTTTCGACTCGACGATTTCCGTAGTCGGGTGGGAAGAAGAAGAGAGTGCTATCTCTTGGAAGGTATCAGCGAGCGACTCGTGCTGTCGAGCATGACGCTTGAGAGAGTACTCGTGCTCGATTGTCACCACGACAAGGTCGTTGATGATGCGATCGACACTGGCTGGTCGTCGACGACGAGGTACGTGTAAGCTCGTGTACTATGAACCGAAGAAATCCCTTTGACTCGCGCTGACGAGGCCGACGTAGAGCTACGTGTGCTCGACGCGCGAGCTCTTGGAGTCCACGCCAACGCGAAAGAATGTAGGCGTCTCGATGTCTCGATGGCGAGCTCGCGGACTATGAACCTGCATGTGTTGTAGTAGCGATGACACCCGAGAGAGACTGACGTTTTGGGCTAAAGTACTCACACAGAAGCTCATTGAGAGCAGTGATGTTGGCGTGCTGGAGTCCTAGAGTGCCTCGCTTTGAGCTCCGAGACAACAACGCAGGAAGTCGAGGGTTGACATAATAACCAAAAGCTAAATGGTTGACACATTGCGGATCAACCCGTTCGTTAATGTGAGTGTGGGTCTATAATTTGTCGAATTCAAATCATAGCCACATACGAAGTGCAAGTGAATAGAGAAGTCTATCTGTGCTTGCAAAGCGAGGTATGCAGCTTACATAAATGCTATATCTTGTTTCAAATATCGACTACTGTTGACAGTTTGAGAATAAGTGCATCGAATCTTGAGATTGAACTCGCGTGGTTTAAATACGCAATATGCACTTCTTGAACGCAGTGTCGGAAACACGCTCCCGACCCCCTTCGTCTTGAGCCGAACCCAAACAACACACAAACTCGCACTCGCACACTCGGCCGCAGACTCTGCTGCAAGAGCGAAGAAGAAGCTCTATCGCTCGATCTACTCCGCCGCAAGCTGCTTGCACACGACCCCGCTCGCGTGCGCCACAAAGAGAGAAAACACGTCGACTTCACGCACGCTCGCTACGATGAACTCGCAGAGCGAAGACGAAGAGTATCACTACAGCGACATTGAGGCGCAAGAAGAGGAGAGCGACGCCGAACAGATTGATCAGGACGACTACGCGTACGAAGACAACGACGACGACGATGACGAGTACCAGTACTCGGACGACAATGCGTCAGTCACGTCGGACGCTGACGTGCTGCCGTCGCCGTCTGCGCGGCTCAAGTCGCGCAGTCCACACGACAGCAACAGCAGCACAGTTGCGACTGCACAGTCGCCAAACGGCAGCGGGTCTGCTGCAAAGAAGAAGCGCATGAGCCCAGGCGGGAACGGCAAGAGCAGCAGCAGCAGTGTGCACCACCACAGCCAGCGCCGGCAGCACGACGAGTACCGCGTGATCGACGAAGAGGAGCTCTTTCGCGAGCAGCGCGCGCTCATTCACGAGATCGCACAGGTGCTCGAGATCGCGCCGTCGGTCGCTGCTGTGCTGCTGCGCCACTTTGGCTGGAACAAGGAGAAGCTCTACGAAGGGTACTACGCAGACCCGGTGAAAGCGCAAGTAGACGCCGGCGTCGCGCACGCAACGACACCAGTGCCAACGGTCGCTGACGGGGCATTGGTGCGTTCTTTTACGATTGCGCATGAGTGGTCTTTTATTCAGACGCAAGGACTTACAGACGTGTGGCTATGTGCGCTAGATCGACTGCATGATCTGCTGCGACTCGTACCCAGCAGCAGAGGTCTTTGGCATGGGCTGCGGTCACCTCTTCTGTCTCGTACGTCCACTGCGCCTTGTCTCTCTCTATCTCTTGCGACTATGTAGGAGCAGTCACACTCACAAGTCGATGCATGATGCGTACGACAGGACTGCTGGAAGCCGTACCTGTCGCTCAAGATTGGCGAAGGACCGCTCTGTGTCTCGACGACGTGCCCAGCGCACGGCTGTAACGAGGTATGTTCTTTTATTCTTCATCTTGTTCTTTTATTCATGTCCTGCTGCAGTCGTTTGACAGTTGTTCTTTTTCACACATGACCAGGCTGTGAGCGACGCGATCTTTCAAAAGCTCACGAGTGCCGAGGACTTTATCAAGTACTCGCGCTACGTCCTGCGGTCGTACGTTGACATCAACAAGTGCGTCAAGTGGTGCCCATCGCCAGGGTGCAACAAAGCGATCTCGAGCGCTGGCGGCTTGTCAGCAGTCACGTGCACGTGCGGCTGTGTGTTTTGCCTCCGATGCGGCGAAGAGAGCCACGCACCAGTGACATGCGAGCAGCTCGCGTCGTGGCAAGAAAAGTGCAAGAACGAGTCGGAGACTGCGAACTGGATCCTCGCAAACACGAAGAAGTGCCCCAAGTGCGCCGTGCGCATTGAGAAGAACCAGGGTTGCAACCACATGACGTGCAAGAAGTGCAACTACGAGTTTTGCTGGATCTGCATGGAGTCGTGGGTCAAGCACGGCTCGGGCACAGGCGGGTACTACAAGTGCAACCGATACGACGGCGGCGAAGCGTCGAGCGACACGGACGCAGCTCGTGCAAAGGCTGAGCTCGACCGGTACTTGCACTACTACCAGCGCTATGCGAACCACTCGGAAGCCGGGAAGTTTGCGCAGCGCATGCGCGAAGGCACGGAGAGCCGCATGATTGAGCTCCAAGCGAGCCATGGCGAGTCGTCGTGGATCGACGTGCAGTTCCTGAACGCTGCGACGGAGCAGCTCATTGAGTGCCGCCGTGTGCTCAAGTACACGTACGTGTTTGGGTATTACTTGCCCGCGGGGAAGGAGAAGAACTTGTTTGAGTACCTCCAAGAGAACCTCGAGAAGAACGCGGAGCACCTCACGGGCTTGTCCGAGGCGCCACTCGACAAGATGAACCGGTCGGAGATCATCAACTACACGCGCGTGACGGAGACGTTCCTGCGCAACTTGCTCACGGGCGTGGAAGACGGACTCACGTCGGCCGGTGCGCTCTAAGGCGCCACTCGCTAGTCAGTCAGCCGATCAGTTGGTCGATCTGTATGTTCCGTTCTCGACGCCTCTCGATAGCCTCCCGCCTCCACTTTGCCTACTTGCACCACAAACTCACACAAACACCAACACGACGCCTCGCTTCTACGTTCGCGCACCTGTCTCGCTTCTACTGATGCCTCTGCCGCTTGGAAGCGATAGCTTCCAGTGGCAATAGCTCATGATGCGAGGAGGGACCTGAGGACGTGGTGTGAGGCATGTAATGTACTTTGTATTTTGCAGATGTCGTCGTCGTCGTCGTCGTCGTCGCTGTTGGGATAGTTAGGGAGGTCAGCAAGGCATGACGACCTGTCAGTCCTCGTTGCGGAGCACGCGCGCAGCTGCAGTGATCGCTTTGCGCGCCGCGGCGTCCTTGATCCCGAGGAAGTTCAGATCTTCTTTCTCAATGCCCGTCTATCCAGAGTTCAGATATAGGAGCACATCGCGTTAGCTCTAGCAACACTGTTGACCGTCTCCGTGCAAGACACACGTGCGTACCTCGCGGATAAAGTCGATCGACGCGTAGCCTTTGGCTTTGAACACTGGCGTGTACTGCTCGAGCTTGAGTTGCTTGAGCCACTGGAACACATCGTCGTCGTCGTCGTGCGCTTCAGGCGTTGCGCTCGTCTCTGCCTCTGTCGCACTAGTCGACAACGGACACTGCTCGTCGTCTTGCTGCCCGCTCATTGTGGTACTGCCGCTGCGCTGTTTGGCAGACTCGGGGCAGCGCGTCTCGGGCTGTTTCCCCGACCGCGGCGCTTTACCTGTTGCTGCTGCAGTCGCCTTTGTCTTTATCTGGTGCTTGGCCATCCCACTCACTGTGGTGCTGTCCTGCTGCAGCGCACAGTCGTTCGCATAGTCGATCGCGAGGTTGATCCGGTCCATCCACGCGTCCAAGTCGCTGCGGGACGTCGCCTGGAGCTCGCGCTTGATCTTCCAGCTTCCGTTGATGACGTGGAAGCACAGCTCCGGCATCTCCATCGTCTTCCAGATGCGGCAGTCACGCAGCGACAATGTCGAGAGCATCGGTGCGAGCGACGAGCTCGCACGCGTTCGCTCAGTCGGCGTGCTACTGGCACTTGAAGGCGGCGGCGCAACGTCACTGTAGTGGAGCTCGCCGCCATCCAAGATGAACCACTTGGACGACCACGCGCGCGTGCCGCGGCGATTACGCTTCAGGAGCACGCCGGCGTAGTTTGGCGGTCGCGGCAGTGGCAATGCGCGCTCGTGTGGACAGAACGCCAAGTCGCCATCAAGCACACTGTCGAACGGCTGGTCGACGGCTTCCGAGCCAAAGCCATTGGCGCTGCTGTGGTCAGCTTCATCGGCGTCCAAGTCGACTGTGTCGTCGCCCTTGCCGTAGTAGCCGTCATCCTCTCCATCGCCATACGAGTCCTCATCGTCGTCCTCATCGTCGTCATCGCTGCCGTAGTCGTCGTCGTCGTCGTCGTCCATCTGCGGCTCGCACTCCATCACACTGTCGTCTTTCGCAAGTGGGGTGAACGGCCGGAGCTCGACTGGCGCCGTGTCTACCGCATCGAGTAGCGACTTCTGCGCCAAGAGCTCTTCGAGCGCAGCGACGACAGCGTTGGCTTTCGGTCGCTCCAGCGGCTCAAACGCAACGCACTGCTCCGCCAAGCGCGCAAACGCCAGTGGACACGACGCTGGCAATGCGTCGCGGAACTCGTCAACGCTAATGCGGAACTTGTGCTGCGGTAAGCGCACGAGGAAGCCGTCTTGGTTCGCGACGCGGCAGCACAGGAGCTCCATGAGCACGACGCCAAAGCTAAAGATGTCGACGCTCTCGTCGTAGTCTTCATCGAGGAACATCTCGGGTGCCATGTACGCGTCCGTGCCGCAGTACGACTTGCGCCGCGCTTTCCCGAGCGTCTCGTCCTCGGCGTCGCGCGGCGTCGCCGTCTTCATGTCCATCGCAAAGCCAAAGTCGCAGAGCTTGGCGCGATACGCATTGTCGAGCTGTTCATGAAGCGATACAGAGTGTCAGTCCTTCACTAGTCTCAGACGACTCAGACAGCGCTATGGCCGACGTGTCGCGCGACGCTGGACACGTACGAGAATGTTGGACGACTTGATGTCGCGATGGATCACGCGCTGCGCGTGCAAGAACGCAACGCCTTGAGCTGCGTCGAGTGCCATGAGCACCAGCCGACGCCAGCCGACGTGTGCGACCGTGCCTTTGCGCATCGCACTCAGCAAGATCGCAATGTCGCCGTTGTCCGCGTGCTCGCTCAGGATCCACACTTGCTTGGCTTTGCGGTTGTCGCACGCGCCAATGAACTCGAGCAAGCGCGGGTGCTGGAGCTTCTGCAGGATCTGCACTTCTTTGAGCACGTACGGCGGGATCGCACCGTCGGCGTCTTTCGGCTGGCACTTGACCGCCACGCGCTTCTTCCCGAGCTCACCAATGTACACGACCGAGAACGCGCCTTTGCCAATCTCGCGGCCGATCGTGATCTGCTGCGGCTCGAGTGCAAAGAGCGCTTCGCTTGCGCCGTCGCGCCGGTCGTCGCCGCGCTGGTTTGCTGACATGATCAAAGAGCTACAGTCGGCTTTGCGTTATTGGACGTGTGTGTAGCTTGTCACGTTGCAGCGAGCAAGGACTTGCTTGCTTGCTGCAGACAACAAACGAGCAAGCGAGCGAGCGCGTTAGTCGATTTGTTTGCGTTGTTTGCTTGGCAGCAGATCCTGCAAAATGGCTTCACTATGTGTGCGATAGCAAGCGAGAGAGAGAAAAGACAAAAGAAGCGAGAACAGCACACACGTACATGCGCGCGTGGTCTAGCGACTCGTCTTCTCGGCGACAGCGACAGTAGCAGTGCTGCTGCGAATCGGTCAGTCGAGCGTGGACGACGCGTGTGTGTGTGTGCGTGTGCGGTATGTGCGTCGCGCAGTCGGTCGGTTGGCAGAGTCGAGCGTCTCGAGTGCGCAGGCAACGGGTCCAGCTGGCGGACGTGCTCGCGCTCTCGCTCTCTTGCTTGCTTGCTCGCGCGCGCGTGTGCAGCGGCGTGCGTGGCGGAGACGATGGTGCGCGAAATGCAGGTGGTTCGCTGACTTTGTCGGCCAGCTGGGCAGCTGTTGAGCTCTGTTGTTGTTTGTTGTTGAAAACCGCCATTTCGAGGAGTTACCAGAGTTCTGACTCTGATTGGTCGCTATTCCGATCGCCGGTCGAGAATAGCACCACCCGGTTCACACAGCACTTGGCTCGGAAGTTCACCCGTCCGGTCGCCCGGGTGAGCTTGTGTGGGCTTTCCTGTTTGAACCGGGTGACGTCGAGCCGCTCCAGAACCTCACCCGACTTCCGAGCCATGTGCTGTTTGAAGTCACCCGTCCGACGGACGGGTGAGCCTCCGAGCCATTTCCTGTTTGAACCGGGTGGGCGACGCCGCGACACACACTCTCGGGCTGCTATCTTTGGTAAGGTTCGCAAGGAGCGAACGTAGCGACGCGATCCGAGAGCTCATCGTAGCTCATCGTAGCGATGAGCTCTTGGATCGCGTCGAACAACAGCCAGTCATTTCATCTAGATGAACTCGCTCATTCATTCACAAGCAAAGACACTCGGATCTACTAACATCATCATCATCGTCATCATCACCGTGCAGATGGAGCTCACGGACCGCGACGTACTAGCTGCCGAAGCGATACATCGCATCAAGAAGCTGAATGGCAAATGGTGTTGGAGCGCTTGCGTTTATGGCCACAGAGTTAGGTTTGCCTCACGTTGTATATAGGAATCAATGTATGTATGATGGAACATGGTGCAAACCAGAGTGCTTGCGATTCAAGTCGTCTCAGCTCCCAGGCTCTACGACTGGTGGCGGTATTGCTTGCCGTGCGGCGAGCACTGCGCGCAGTGTTGGCATGTACTCGGCGATGATACCCGAGATGTTGAACGTGACGTGGTTGAGCATGTGCGGGTTGCTGCTCCCGAGTGCGCGGTACTCGTCGTAGCTGATGAAGCCGTCGCGGTCGAGGTCGACGTCCACCATGGTCTTTGCGACGATCATCTCGAGACACGCGGCTGGGATGTTGATGCTGTTCTCGTGGATGCACGCTTCGAGCATACTGAGGAGCTCGTGCTTCGAGAGCTTGTCGTCGCGGTCGGCATCGAGGATGTCGAACGAGACTGTAGTGTAGATCCATCACGTTGAGGCACAAGGAGCACACGAAGCACACGCCGACAAGTAGCAGTCAGGTACTCAATGCTAGCATCCTCACTCACACACGTACGCCCCCAGAGATCTAGCCAGCAACGAGACAACAGTACGCAATACACAACGTACAGCGCAGCTTCTCCTCGGTCGTCGCCTTGGACGAGAGGATCGAGACGCTCTGGAGGAACTCGCTAAAGCTAATGCACGAGTCGTTGTTCGCGTCAAAGAGCTGGAAGATCCGGTCGACGTAGAGCGACTCTTTGACAGTAAAGCCCAGCGCTGTCTGGAAGTCGCTGCGGTCGATCAGTCCGTCGTCGCGCGCTGCTGCTGAGATGAGGTCGTAGTGCACGCTCAGCGCCACGACTTCATCTGGTGTAAAGTGCGTCGTCTGTGCGAACGCGAGCACTTGCGCGTCGCTGAGCTTGCACGTGAGCGGCGTCGTCGCTGTGATTGTAGCAGCGCTGTCATCTCCTGCAGTAGCAGCAAGAGCAGCAGCGCTGAGCTCGTCGCGCGCAGTCGACGCAGCAGCTCCCATGCTCGGTCCGTGATGCGCGAATGCAGCACTCTGGTGCTCACAAGCACTTTTTTGCGCATCGGTTTCCGTCGCACCGCTTCGCGTACTGTAGTGTGGTCACACAAATTCTATGTGGTGCGCATGTACCACGCGACGCAAAAGGTCTGTGGCTGGCTGTGCTTGTCGGGTCATTTTCAAGGAGCGCGAATTGACTCGCGAACGACCGAGATGCTGGCGATCCGTGCACTGACCGCGCGTCTGCCGCGCCACGCACCGCGCCTCGCAGCTGCGTCGAGCCACGTGCAGCACGCTGTGCGCTTCTCGACGACGAGCGACAGCGACGACGCAGTTGCTGCGACGCCAGTTGTCGAAGAGAATGGCGTGATCGCGTCGATTCCGATTGCGCAGGTTCGTCGGATGCGAGTGATGCAGAGCACAAGCAGATCGTCGTCTGTGTGTAGGACTCACTCATGTACATGCGTCTATACAATGCGCACGACTGACAGGCGACAGCAGCCGACCGTCTCAAGTTCTTTGCGCTCGCAAAGGAGACGCAGGACAAGCTCCTGCCAGAAGGGTACGCTCTCTCTCTCTCTCTCTCTCTCTCTCTCTCTCTCTCTCTCTCTCTCGACTATCGCCGCTCTGATCCTCTGGTCGTCGCTCGTTCTAACAACTATCCATGTCTTCTACACTATCTCTCTCTCTTCCCACACAGCATTGGCCGCCACATGGAGAACACGTTCGACCTCATTGGCCACCGCCACGTCATGCTCCGCGACAACACGCTCAAGATCATCGAGACCATGCAGGGTACGTCGCCATGCCTTCGTACCTCTCTATCCATGGCACTGTACGGCCATCACTCACTCACACACATCTCCATGCACAACCTATAGACTGGGAGACGAGCAAGCCAGCAGTCAAGGGCGTGGTGATTGACGGCGAGCGCGGCACGGGCAAGAGCTTTGCGCTCCAGCAGATCGTGCAGTTTGCGCGCGAGAGTAACTGGCTCGTGCTCTACGTCCCGAACGCGCGCGCGTGGTGTGTCGAAGCGCCGTACGTGATGAAGTCGCCGGTCGACGACGCGAAGTTTGACATTGACGTCTTTGGCGTCGCGCTCCTCGAGCAGTTCCTCCACTGCCACGGCGCGCAGCTTGCGACGATCCCACTCCGCGGCAACTACGGCGGCCGGTACTACCCGGCGTCGTTCAAAGCCAAGCCGAAGAGTGTCGCGGAGTACGACGTCTCGACGCTCACGCTCCGCGACTTGGTCGAGAACGGCATCAAAGACGACGAGCTCGCGTGCACGGCTGTCGTGGACTTGCGCGCCGAGCTCGCGCGCGTGACCGAGTTCCCAGTCTTGATCGCCATTGACGAGTATAACACGTGGTTCGAGAAGACGGTCTTTGGGTTCGAGGGCAAAGAGGTCCTGCCCCAGGACATCTCGGTCATTGATGCGCTCACGGATGTGCGTGCGAACGGCTTGGAGCCATCGCGCGAGCTCGCAAACGGTCTGTTTGTAGCCGCTGTGACCGAGAACTACCCGTCGCGCTTTGACCTGAAGCAGCAGGTCGACTACCGCGCACTGCGCACGACCATGCGCGCGTACAGCAAGGACGAGCTCGCGAGTGTCGTCGCGTACTACAACCAAGTGTCGTTCCTGCACGACAAGCCGAGCGACTCGGAGCTCGCGTACTTTCGGCTCATGACAAAGGCGCTGCCGATCCACGTCTTTGACCGCGCGTCGTTCTCGTAGACGTAGCGAGTGAGAGACTAGGAGCTACGATAGAGCGACGAGCGAGGGAGAGCAGGAGGCGCTAACGGACGGACTGAATACAGAGAAACAGTAGCAGTCGACTGCACGTACTCGCAATGGCTCTTGCGTCGGCTTGTATAGGTCTAGAGCGCAGATTCGTCATGAAGAGAGAGAGGGAGAGAGGTCAGGTGTCGGAGGTGCTTGGTGCTTGAGGTCGTTGAGTCTGTCATGATGCTGGTATTAGAAATAGCTGATAGTGAGGAAATCCAGGATCCCTCTCTTATTGCACTATCGCTATTGGCTGTTTGCGTGACGCAGCATGTGACTCACAAACTTACACATCGCGTATCGAGCATCAAGCATCAAGCGATGTCGATGCATCCTCAGCGACACCTCGAGCGTCTCCGTCGCGGCGAGCACCTCGAAGTGAGCGCAGTGCTCGCGCTGTGCGAGCGCATGAAAGACTTGCTCGTTGAAGACGACAACGTCGTGCGCGTCGCTGCGCCTGTGACGGTCTGCGGCGACATCCACGGCCAGTTCCACGACTTGCTCGAGCTCTTCAAGCTCAGTGGCCAAGCGCCAGAGACGAGCTTTGTCTTTCTTGGTGACTTTGTCGACCGCGGCGCCATGAGCGTCGAGACGATCTCGCTCCTCTGTGTCCTCAAAGTGTGCTACCCCGAGCGCGTGACGCTCCTACGCGGGAACCACGAGTCGCGCCAGACGACGCAGGTCTACGGCTTCCAGATGGAGTGTATGAAGAAGTACGACGGCGACGCGCGCGTGTACAAAGCGTTCACGGACATGTTTGACTTCCTCCCGCTCGGTGCGATCGTCGACGATCGGCTGCTGTGTCTCCACGGCGGCTTGAGCCCAACGATCCACCACGTCGACCAGCTCCGGATGATCAATCGGTTCATGGAGATCCCACCAGACGGACCGTTCGCCGACATTGTCTGGTCCGACCCAGACCCGAAGAACCTCGGCTTTCACATGGTGCGTCTCGTGCTGGTTGTCTCCTTTATATACGTTTGACTTACGTTGTATACGTTTGTCTACCTTTATATACGTTTGACTCTTACTACACGGCAATGACAGTCACCTCGTGGTGCTGGCTACATCTTTGGCGAAGACGTCGTTGAGAAGTTCCTGCATCTGAACAAGCTCACGCACATGAGTCGCGCGCACCAGCTGTGCATGGAAGGCTACCAAGAGCTCTTTCGCGACACGTTCTCGACCATCTGGAGCGCGCCAAACTACTGTCACCGCTTTGGGAACCTCGCTGCGGTCATGGCGATCGACGAACACCTGCACGTACGTTCAAGAGTGTCCTAGCGTGTCGTTGTGTGTATGAATGTGTATTGACGACTGCGCTTCCGGGCGTCGCGCTCTCTCTCTTGTGACTCTAGCGGTCGTTCAAGATCTTCAAAGAAGCGACGTCGTCGCAGCACGTCGCAGTCCTAGACAAGCAGGCGTCCGACGTCATTGACGCTGGCTACTTCACCTAGTCCAGTCCAGTCCAAGCTATCGTCCATCGTCCTAGGTCTCGTGTACCCAGTCAACTCGATCCTACCTGTCTGTCCTGTCTTGTCTGTCTGTCTCGCCTAGTCGCGTCGCGCGCGCTTCTTCTCCTTTCGCGCCTTTGACCGCATCTTGTGCTGCTGCTTCGCTGCTTCGTACTCGGTCGTGAGCTGCGCAGGTGTCTTCGCTCGCACGCGCTTCATCTTGTTTTTGACAAACTTGTCGATCTCGAGTGCGTCGTACACCACGAGCGACTGCGGGTGGTTGTACAGCTGCGCGTTCGCGACCATGAGCTTGATGTCGTCTTCAAACTGCGCGTGCGACGCGTACACGTGCTCGTCGATCCGCGACTTGATCGTTGCGAGGTCCATTGGCGTCTTCACGATCGAGTAGTAGTCTGGGTAGTCGAGCGCCGAGGGCTTTTCGAGGTACAGCTCCGAGCGAAGACGGCCAGTCGAGTCTGTGAGCTTCACGACACCGTCATAGATCTTGCGGTAGAAGTAGCAGAGCGTCTTGCGGAGCTGCTGCGCGGCGTCGTCATCGAGGTTTGCATTTTCGACATTTTCGACACTGTGGCTCGTTGCACCAGCACGGCGACGTGGTGTTGCAGATCGTGCGCTGCTGCTGGGCGTGTCCCAGTCGCCGTCGTCATTGCCATCGTCCTCGTCGTCATCGTCATCGTCTTCGTTGTTGAACGATGCGCGACTGCGCTTTGCACTGCTCGCAGGTGCTTTGCGCTTGCTGCTACTCGGTGGTTTGTTTTCGACACTGTCGAGATTGTCGTCGTCATCAATGCCGTCTTCGCACATTTTGACAAACTCCGAGTCTGTGAACGCGTCGCGGTACGAGATCTCTTTGCGCTTGCGGCCGCTGCTGCCACTGGCTGCTGCACCGCCGTCCAAGCTCCAGGCGTTCTTGTCGTGCTTGCCGCTTGCAATGTCGTTCTCCATCTCGGCGTTCGCTTCGCGGAGCCACTCGGGGACGTCCGTCTCGACCATCAAGCGGCTCTGCGGCACGACTGGGACTTTCAAACGCTTGCAGTGCTCGGCCCACTCGCGCGCTTCTCGGGCGGTGCGCTCGGCATCCAAGCGCTGGTACAGCGCGAGCTCTTCTTCTGTCAGCGCCATCATCTCGTTGATCTCGTCGTCGACGAGCACCGTCGCAGCGTCGTCGTCGCCGTTCGTTGCCGCCTGCGCTGCTTCTTCCGATTCCATCTTGATGAGACTCTCGAGCAACGCGCGGCGCTCGGCTTCCTTGGACCGGTTGTTAAACTTGCCGGCTTCGACGACCAAGTTGTTCATGTTCATCTTGTCCGTGGCTCTCGACAAGATCTTCTCTTCCACGGGACTGTTCGTGACCAACCGGAAGACGCGCACTTCGTTCTTCTGGCCAATCCGATGCGCGCGGTCCTGCGCCTGCGCGTCCATCGCCGGGTTCCAGTCGCTGTCAAAGATGATGACCGTGTCCGCCGTTGCGAGGTTCAGGCCCAAGCCACCGGCGCGCGTACTTAGCAAAAAGATAAAGTACGGCGAGTCAGGCGCATTGAACATGAACATGCGCTGCTCGCGCTCGTCTGCGCTCGTCGAGCCGTCGAGACGCAAGTACCGAAAGCCGCGGTACGCAAAGTAGTCCTCCAAGACGTGCATGAGCTGTGTCATTTGGCTAAACATGAGCACGCGGTGGCCAGCGGCTTGGAGCTTTGGGAGCATGCGGTCCAAGAGCTCAAACTTCCCAGACGACCGGACAATGTCAAAGTCGATCGGGTAGCCGTTCACTTGGAACAAGTACGGGTGGTTGCACACTTTGCGGAGCTGCATGAGGACGTTCGACAGGCCCTTGGACGTGTACTTGGTCTTGCCTTTGCGCTGGCCGTCGTCGCCGGTCGTCTCCATGAGCAACGCGCCGCCCTCTTGGATGCGTCGGTACAAGATCTTTTGCCAGCCAGAGAGGTCGCACTTGAGCACGCGCTCGACTTTGTCCGGCAGTTGGTCCAAGACCGAGCTCTTGACGCGCCGGAGCAAGAACGGTCGCAGGACTTGGTGGAGTCGGTTGATAATGAGCATGCGCTCTTCATCGGACAGCTCGTTCGTCTCGCCGCTGCCGCTAAACTGCGAGAACGGCTTGGAGAACCACTGCTCAAACGTATCGACCGACTCAAAGATCGTCGGGAGGAGGAAGTTGAGCAGCGCCCAGAGCTCCGGCAAGCTGTTCTGGAGCGGCGTGCCAGTCAAGAGCAGTCGATTGCGCGACGTGTAGAGCGTCCCGAGCGTCATGGCAAACTTGCTCTGCGCGTTCTTCATGCGGTGGCCTTCGTCAACGATGATGTACTGCCAGTCGTACTTCCGGAGCACGTGCTTGTCCTTCATGATGTACTCGTACGTCGTCAAGAGGACGTTGAACTGGCAGCTCGCCATCTCCTGGCGGTACAGGTCTTTCCGGACTTGCGGGTGGCCTTTGTACACGACGAGGACGAGGTCTGGCGCCCACTTTTTGAACTCGTTCACCCAGTTCGACAGTGTCGAGAGCGGCACGACGACGAGGAACGGGCCGTGGTTGTGCTTCACTTCGGTGATGTACGTGAGCAGCGAGATCGACTGGATCGTCTTGCCAAGTCCCATCTCGTCTGCCAAGATGCCGTTCAAGTGGTTGTCGTAGAGCGAGACCATCCACTGCAAGCCGCGGAGCTGGTACTCTTTCAAGTCGCCACCGACGAGCATCATTGGCTGCCGCGGCAGCTCGCCCTTTGATGCGATCTCGAGGTAGTTCAGGTCATCGTCGCCGTCCTCTGCGTCCTCGGCACTTGCGTCCTCGGCCTTGACCGCGTCGGGAGCTTGAGCGACCTGGGACGCTCGCGCATCGTCGTCGAGTCCACCGACGTTGTGCTTGCGCTTGTGCTCGCGCACGAGCTTGCGGATGCTGTCGAGGTAGCTGTTGGTCTGGCCGAGCAAGTACGTCAGGCGTTCGTTCTTGGCTTCGGCCACGAGCTTCCCGTACGCCTCCATGTCATTTGCTTTGAGCGCTTTTAACCGGAGCTTCTCCTGTCGGTCCTCTTCGCGCTCAGCTTTCGAGATCTTCTGGTCCACGAACGCCTTCACGGCCTTGGACGCCTTCGCCACTTGCGTCTTCACGTGCTTGTGGTACGCAAAGAACTCGCGCGAGTGGTTCAAGACGGCGCGGAGGTAGATCTGGTGGTCTGCGCGGCGCTTCTTCTCGATCGCGACAGTCTGCTTGCGCTTTGCTTTCTCTTCGCTCACGAGCTCCACGCGCGAGACAGGGCGACGACGACGGAACGACTTGCGGTCGAGCGCACTCGGCTCGCCAAGCAGCGCGAGCTGCTTTGTGTACGTCCGCGCGACGCGGTTCCGGAGCTTCTGTTGGAGTAGGACGCAGCGCAAGTCCCGCAGCGTCTGCTGCTCCGACGGACTGAGACTCGACGCATTTGCTTCGAGCGTCGCGAGGCTCGTGGTGAGGAACTGCTGGAGCGTGTGCATGTACCGGAGCTTGAGCGTCACGTCGTTCATGCCGAGCCACGGCGAACTGACGTTGAACGGACCAAATGCAGTCGCAGCTTTCGTTTCGAGCGCGAGCAAGTCGCCGTCAAAGCACGCAGGACCGATGTAGCGCAAGTGCCGCGACGCACGGGTCCACTTGGGCGTCCGGTCAGTCACAGTAAGCGCTGTCGCAATCGGTGGCGCTGGTTTTTTCAGTAGTGCCATGTCACTCGCTTGCGGGAGTGACGATTGTGACGGGTACGCTGTACCAGTGGCACTCGACGCTTTCGTCGACACAGTACTCGAGCTGCTCGAAGTCGCCGCGACGGCTTCGTCCATGGAGTGGCAGAGCGCTTTGTACGCGCGGATCTGGTTGTGCAAGTGCTCGAGCTGCTTATCTGTGAAGATGAGCTGTGCAGTCGGGCTCTGGTGTAGCGCGAGCGCTTGCTGCGGCGCGGGCTGTCGCACAAGCTCTTTGTTCTGAAGGAACGGGTTCGCTGCGATGTCGAGCGCGGGTGGCGCTGCTGCTGCTGCAGAGGCGGCTTGCTGCTGTGCAAGAGCCTGTGCTTGCGCTTGGGACTGCGCGTGGAGCTGCGCTTGGCGCTGGCGCTGGTACAAGAGCTGCTGCTGCTGTTGCTGCTGCTGTTGCTGGCGCTGGAGCTGCTGCTGGAGTTGCTGCTGACGGCTCAGCTGCTGCTGTTGCTGTTGTTGCTGCTGAGCGCTGTAGTCGGTAGTCGCTTGTGCTAGCGTCGCTGGCACATTCTGCTGTGGCGCTGACGATGGCGCTGTTGTCGATGAACTCGCAGACGTCGCTACAGAGCCAACAGGAGAAGGCGACGAAGCAGTGGCAGACGCACCGCCCCCTCCACTCTGCTGCTGCTGTTGCTCTTGACGGCGCTGGTGGTACTGCCGCAAGAGTGACACGATCTGCGCGTACTTGGGATGCGCTGTTTGGTTCGCGCGCTGCATCCGGAGCGCCGCGTCCATCAGTTTCTTCACGTCTGCGGCCGTGAGCTGCACCATTTTGCCAGTCGTGGCAGCAGGCGGCGCAGCGCTTGGCGCTTGCGACGAAGCACTCGCCGATGCACTAGTCGTGCTACTGCTCGTGCTGGTCGACGGCGCAGCAGCGCTGGCAGTGCCATTCGCGCTGGTCGGCGCTGGCGCGTCCATGCCCGTCGATTGATCGATCGCTTGGCTGCTGTTTTGTTTTCCCGCGTCTGAAATTACGGGATATTTCTAGGATGTATACTATACATATACTATACATATTGTATACACATAAATATACAAAAATCTGTCAAATTATACATGGCTGTTTGCGTATACTCTATTGTATTTCTTGTTGGCGTCGATATCTCGAAGGCGGCGCTCCTTTATTTGAAGCGTTTTTGAGGCATATGCAGGTTTTAGGAAATTGCAAATTTAGCGAGATGTGGTACACACAACAGTTGTCATTACTCCCAAATCAAACCATTGGCGTCCGAATGACGCGGCACCAAGGACGTACGTGCATCAAGGGCACGCATGCGCACGAAAAGAAGTTCAAGAGGAACCAGTACAAGTTCGACTACAAGCATGCGGTCGTCGAGCATTACCGTGCGTTTGGCATCGATGACACGATCAGGCGCTTTTTCGCAAGTGAGCAGCGCGGCGCAGCGCGCAAACGCATAAGCAAGTGGAACAAGAAATCGTCTTTGATCGCTTCGCTTGCCAACAACGCTCAATGTGCGCATGCGTCCGATGGGATTGGCAACTGTGCTCTCACCAACAGCGGAGGAAGAGCTGGTCCGGTGGATCAACGAGCTCCGGCGCGACGGCGTCCCTAT
>JAASFN010000317.1:0-24367 GCA_023333795.1 Globisporangium rhizosaccharum | reverse complement strand
GCTGTGCAGAGGCGACAGACACGACAAAGAGAGAGCGCAGTGTCGTGTGTGTCGCCTGTAGATAATCAACCACCACACCCCACACCACACACCACACACCACCACTACATCATCATAGATACAGGCAGAGGATGCAGTGTCTCGATTGCCTTGGAGAGTAGGTACGTGAGTGAGTGGACTCTCGCCATGTCGATCCATCAGTCAGTCACTCAGTCAGTCACTCGATGGCTACGACGATGTGTGGGGCAGTGGCACAGTCGTCGCACTGCTGCTCTCGTCTTGCGCATGCGCGAGCTTTGCGAGCTTCTCATCGAGCGCTTTCATTGCACGCGCTCTGCCACGACACCATAAGCGAGAGCGAGTGTGAGTGAGTGAGAGTGAGTGAGTGAGTGAGTGAGAGGAGACGTCAAGAGAGACTGCGCAATAGCAAGACGCCACGCACTTTCGTCGCTCCGCGATCGGGTCATCCGTCGCCTCCTGTTGGATATCACATCGTACACACACACGTACACACACACAGTCATATACACGCTCAGTTCGCTCACAAAGACACCAAAGAGTGAATGCACTCAGCTCCTGGCGACTACAACGCACTGCGATGACTGGGAGCAGCGTCGTCGCTGACTTCTCAGAGCGCGTCTTGAAGAACCCACAGAGCTTCACGACACTGAAGCTAAAGTTTGCAACTGGTGCCACGAGCGGACTGCAGTGCAACGCGTTAGCATTTCTTCACAACATACCACGACACATAGCGACACTTAGTGACACGTACCTCATCACATCTGGGAGCAAGCCAACGAGAGCAAACTCGTCGGTTGTGTCGCCGCGTGTCTGGTCGCGGTTCTTGTTCAGGAACCGGAGGTAGTACCAGCCAAAGTAGCCGCCGAGGAGCGAGTACGGTCCAGCGCCAATGAGTGCGACGCGCAGCGCAGGCGTCGACGACGCGAGTCCAATGAGCGACAGGAACGAGAACAGAGTCGTCGCGAGCAATGGGTAGAACTGTTCGCGCCACAAACACATACAACAGTCAGTCAGTCCGTTGCTCTTGTCTCGTAGCGTAGAGCATAAGACGCCAGTCGACACACACACGTACGCGGAGCTTCAGTCCTGGAAGGATCGGCGCAGTCGCAAGCGGCGTGGGCTTCATGAACGCGACAAGCAGCGCTGTGATGCCGCCTGCAAAGCCCGAGAGGCTCGTGTTCCTAGAGCCAACGACACGCCCATACACACGCCTGTAGGTTAGCTGCAGTGTAGCAGTAGCAGTCCAAGCAGAGCTAGCGGCTATGAACAAGGGACGCACAAGTAGATTGGGTTCCGGAAGATGATGTAGAGCGAGAAGAGCTCGACAAAGAGCACGAAGCTCGCCATCGTGTTCGCAAACACGAGCAAGCGACCCAAATTCGCAGCGCCGAGCTCTGGTTCCACGCGCTTGGCCAAGCCAAACGCAAGTGGCAGCACGACGACGAGCTATAGAGCACAGAGCGTCATCGTGTGAGTGTCGATACATAGCAGCAGTGGCTTGAGAGCAGGAGCCTATGTGGGAGCGTACCTGGAGCATGTGCGGGTGGTAGAAGCCTGCAGTGACGTACACCCACGGGCGAATGTGCGCGAGGATCGCACTGAAGACATTCGCATACATATACAAGTCAGAAGCTTAGGCTCTTGTGTGCAAAGCAGAATGGATACAGAAAGGGTCAAGCAAGAACGTACTCTGCGACCGAGAGCGCGAGTACGCCGCCAGTCTCGTTCGCAGGCGTGAAGAACACGCCAAAGAGCCACAGCAGCGGTAGCGCGAGCACGAGGAGGATCGTCGCAGGGAGCTACATGCGTGTGTTGGAACGCAGAGACATGCGTGAGGACAGAGTGAATGGGCGAGGCAATGAAGCGACGGTCTCAGTAGCAGGAGAGCAGATCACTCGAGTGTGTCTGTAGCTGTGCTACCATGTGTACATATGCACAGACACACAAGCACATCGACATGTAGAGAGAGACGTACGCGCATACTGCCAAGTGTCTGCTTCCTTCAGAATAGTGTGTGAAGTCAAGTGTAGCGGTATCACTGGTTTTTGTCACTATCGCATCCTCAACTTGCACCCACATCCAAAAAGAACTCCCAAATTCCAAAGCAACATCACTCATAAACAAATCGAGTAACGCCATATAATTTGCAAGCTCAATATCGAATCACATTATAGACGTAAATGTGTTGAGTGTGATCTCTGGAGCTGCTATGAGCTGCAGTCGTCTCGATGTGCTCAACAACTGCCACTCAGTCGATGCAATGCGTCTACAGACGCGAAGCCGACGCTGCTTTCACTGCCGTGTCAAAGCCGTTCTCGACCTTCAAGTGCTCCTTGATGAGCTTCGAGATGCTCTTGAACTTTGGCGCACTCGCGTCGCCTGTGAGCTGGAAGATCGACGACTCGACCGACGTGATGAACGCCCCCGACTGGCGCATGCGCTGTATAGAGTCACAGCAATACATAGCAGCAACACACATCATGTGAGCTCTCAAGCTCAATGGATCGCCATACACACAGACAGAATAGAGTCGGTACCTCGAGCGAGACGTCGCGGTTGAACGACGTCGAGCTGGACACAGCGTCAGCGACGACGTGGACGTCGTAGCCCTTGTCGAGCAGGTCGAGACACGTCTGGAGCACGCACACATGGCCTTCAATACCGCAGAGAATCACGGACTTTGGCGCTCCAAGCTCGGTCTCAACGTGCGCGGTCACGTCCGGTGTCATCATCGAAAAGAGCGTCTTGTCAAACACTTTGACGCGCGACGCGTCTGCGAGGTTCTTATTGATCTCCTGGACGGTGTCGCCGAGACGCGCGACGTACTGTGTCGTCACGACAATCGGGATGTCGAGCACCTTTGCAGCGCTCACGAGCGAGTTCGTGCCGTGCACAACAGTCGGCATCTGGTAGATCGAGTTGCGGAAGACCTCCTGCACGTCGCACACAAAGAGCACGCTCGATGCTGGCGCGAGGCGTCCAATGCGTCGCGCGATCGCAGTCGTCGCCATGCTTGTCAGTCAAACGAGCTGCGAGCTGTGCTGCGAGCTGTGCTGTGCTTTTGATGCGAGCTGGAGTCGGGAGCTTGCGTTCTGTTGATGATCGGTCAAACACGTTGAACTTGTGCTCCCTCGATTTCGTCGCGCTCGGATCAAGATGCACAACAAATAAGTCGATCCTTGATTCATACAATTCTCAAATTTAATCTTATCGACTCATTTGATGCGCAGTTAGATTGAGCTCCCTGGGTTATTACACTATCACAATCACATGAGGTAGAGACGACACACACGATCAAGAGTCGGACAACCATGTGGACGCGAGTAGAGCGGATGGCGAGGTGGTGGTGGTGATCAAGCGCTGCGTCCGTGTCGTTCTTGCGCGCATGCTGCCAGTGCGAGGAGTGGCAGCATGCGCGCAAGAACCACAGCGTTTCGCTTGCCACATCGAAACTCGCGTCCTCCTATCGACACCACCAACAAGAACACACAAACACACGCACTCGCACATCATGAAGCTGCACACATCGTCGTCGCTGCGAGCACTCGCAATTGCTGCTGCATGCTGCGGACACTTTGCGCAACAGAGTGCTGCATCGAAGGTCACATTCGTGAACAGCTGCGACCGCCAGATCAATCTGTACGACAACGCACAGGAAGTACCAATGGCGCCAGGCGCTGCACTCGCACGCGACGTCTCGGATGGCTTCAAAGGCATGTTCCGCGCCGGCAAGGCCCCGCAAGCCACACGTACGTGCTCTCTCTCTCTCTCTCTCTCTCTCATTGTCCTATTATACCTTATGATGCTTGTATACCACACACGCGCTAACACTCGATCAAATGGACATGCAGTCGCCGAGTTCACACACGCCGGCGGGAAGCTCTGGTACGACATCAGCATCATCCCGACGTCAGCAACACAGGGACCCGAGTACTGTCCGAGTCTCGCCGCGTGCAAGCAGCTCACTGGCGGCACGGGCTACAACGAGCCGATGCAAATTGCGCCGCAGAGCAACACAAACGGCGCGCACTGCCGCGTCCTCACGTGCCTCTCTGACGGCTGCGACGACGCGTACCAGTTCCCAAAGGACGACACGAAGACGCACAACTGCCCTGGCGCAACGGACTTTGTCGTGACGTTCTGTCCAAATGGCTCAGGCAGTGCACGCGCAGTGCCAGCGCCTGCGCCAGTGGCGACGACAACTGCGCCAGTGGCGACAACTGCGCCGCCTCGGCCAACGACCGCCGCGCCAACGACGCAGCCACCGACGCCAGTGCCGACGATTGCAGCACCGACGACGCCAGTCGTTGTCCCAGCTGCGAACAGCTCGATTGAAGTCGAGCGAGACGCTGATCAGCTTGTAGCTGGCAGTGCTGCGTCACAAGCGACCGGAGCGTCGATCGATGTGATTGTGAACCCAGAGCTCGCGACGCAGACGCAAGTACCAGTGTTTGACACCACTGCGAGCGTCCCTACGCCTGAGCCCACGCAAGCGCCAGTGACAAACAACGTAAACACACAGAACAGCAACACGACGGGCGGCTCGACGCTCACGACTGTGTTTGTCGCTGCAGTGCTCGTGCTTGCAGCTGCAGTCGCGATCGTTGCGATCGTCGTTGTGCGCCGCAAGAAGCACGAGCTCGACGCACAGACTGAGAAGTCGCCGATCATGAACCCAGGACTTGCGACGCTGTAGGAGCCGAGGTGGTGCGAATGGTTCATATATATGTGGGATCGTTGAGTCAACGTCAGTGCGTCTTGCGTCAAAAGTCTTTGAACATCGTCTCCTTGTCTGGAACTGAACGCCAACGTCTTGCTACTCCCTCATCTTGAGGCTCCTGTAAAGTTGTGTCGAGCTTGAGATGGTCCCATTGAACGCTCGTTGTCCTCCTTTACATCGCGACCTGCTGCGTTGCGTCCATGAGCAGCAGCGTAGCGGAACGTGCTGCGCGACCATGTGAGTGGGTAAGGATCAAGTGAGTGCAGAGGCTCGCGGTGCTTGTGCTTACAGCCAGGAGGATACGCGCAGTGTAATCAACGAGGCACGTTCACTCAAGTGTAGAGACGAGCAAGAGAGTGAAGACGAGAGCGAAAGGGGTGCGTGCGTTCGATCCGCACAACAAAGCACTGACGGCTCGATAGGATTGACAGATAGATGAATGGAGTGATAGTGGCGTGGTGTTCTATAGCGTCCAGAGGACCCTGTGGCTTAGACGCAGTGCTTTGGCTTTGGCGTGCGGGTCTTGGTCGCTGCTGGCGTCACCGATGGCGTCACGGCAGGCGTCTGCGCAGCCGGCGACTTGGTCACTGGAGTCTGAGTCACTGGCGCCTTCGTTGGTGGAGCCTGGGTCACTGGAGCCTGAGTCACTGGCGCCTTGGTAGCCGGCGCCTGCGTCACTGGAGCCTGGGTGACAGGAACCTGCGTCACTGGCGCTTGCGTGACCACTGGCGCCTTGGTGAGCAGACCCGACTCGTTCTTGGACTTGTCATCCTCGTCGTCGTACTTGCCTGGGCTCACTTTGCCTGCACCTTCGTCCTTCGCAGCAGGCGTCGGCGCTGCCGTCGGAGCCGCAGTCTGCTTTGGCGCTTGCGTCTCTGGCGCCTTGGTCTGCACTGGCGTGCCGTTCGGGCAGAACGTGAGCTTAAAGTCCGTCGTGAGCGGGCACGAGTGCGTCTTCGTGTCGTCCTTCGGGTACAAGTACGCGTCTGTGCAGCCGTCCGTGAGGCACGTGAGCTCGCGGCAGTTGGCTCCGTTCGTGTTGCTCAGGGGCGTGATCTGGACTGCGACGTTGAAACCCTTGCCGCTCTGCGAGTGCTCCTTGCACTCGTCGAGGCTCCCGCAGAACTCGTAGCCTGGGTTAAGACGCGGCGGGATGATGCTGACGTCGTACCACGCAGTTGCCATGTCGCCCTTCGTCGCAAACTCCACGACTGCACATCCATACAAGCAAGAGGAGATCCGTTAGTCGCTATGCCCAAAGTTCAGGCAAGGGCCGAGCGCCTCCCAGCATAGACAGTATCGCAAGGACGTACGAGTGGCAGCGTCGTTCTGGCCGTGGCGGAAGTGGCCTTCAAAGCCCTTGGGGATGTCGCGCGTGCACGACGCGCCGGGCGCGAGTGCCTCCTTGTCGTCCGTGAACTTGCCACCGAGACGAGTGTACAGGTCGACCGAGTGCGCGCAGTTGTTCTGGACCGTGAGCTTGAAGGCGGAAACCGAGCTCGCGAGAGCAGCCGAGGCAGCGACGAGGAGCAGAGGCGAGTGCAGCGAGACCATCGTGGAGAGGAAGGTGTGTGGGTGAGAGGGTGGACTGCGGCGCTGCTGGCAGATTGATTAATGATCTGCCAGGCATCGAGCGTCGAATGGCCACTCCATCATCGTTGTGGCATCGAGGACTGTCTCGACCGCGCGAGCGGATGAACAGCCGATGTCGGCATCGACAAGCGGCAGCAAGGCATTGCTGAATCATACTGAAATCAAGTGAATGGGTGGACCAAGTATCCGGTTCAGCTGCTGACTTGTTGCCGCGTTCCGCATCGCCAGATGCAGAGTCGACAACCACAACAACTGGGTGCTTGCGCTCAAAGAGCCCTTGTTCTGGAGCCCTTGATGCTGCTGAGAGCGCATGAGGTGAAGACGCTCGTGGCTATGCCAATGCGAACATGCATGAGCATGTCTGCGCGACACTAGCAGGCGAACGAGCGCGCACCATGCCGCCAATGTTGCTCACGCAATGGAGACGCCATGGCCGCACAATGCGAGGTTGCTCATGAGCAGACCGAGCTACTGAACCTGGCTCGAGGTGTTGCAGGGATAGTCTGCATTCAGACTGCGAACACGCGAGCGATCGAGCGAGGGCGATCGAGGCGGAAGAGAAGCTCTCTCTCTCTCAGGGTGTCGACACTGGTGGCAGCAGTATCGCATACACATGGTATGAGTATGCTCCAGACGCTCGTGTGGCGTGACAAAGATCCTGAGCATGTCGTAGCAATCGAGTACAGTGCTCCAGCGTCTCGTTGCATGGACATCATCGATACATCGACATCGATCGATCGTCTGAACTGCTCGAAGCACTCGAAGCACTCGCATCGTCGTGAGCAGCTCAACTGGACCACTTGCACTGGTACAGTCGAGTATACCGCCCCAAATGGTACTCTAAACCTGGCACACTTCAGTTGTACCGCTGTGAATGGTACATTATCTGCGTTCTGTTTCGTTGGGGGCATTTGCTGTGTGCGAGTGAGCAGCAGGATCAACAACGCAGCATGGTGCTCACGGAGAAGCAGCGGCAGGACCTGTACGTGCTGTGTGTCGGCGCTTGCTGCGTCTGCTGCTCGCAGTCGCTGCCTCTTAGCAACGCCAAGCAGCGCGTTGCTTTGCGTATGCTCTCTTCTGCCTTGTATTGCGGACATGACGCTCACGCAGCCTCTTGCATTTGCATTGTGCGTTCACGTCGGGCACTTGGAAACGCCAATGTGCGGATGACAATGCTGCTGATGATGATACACTGCAGGCACCAGTCTGTGCTCGACTACCTCAATGGTATGGGCGAGCGCTTCGCAGAGACTGCAGCTGCATTCGAGCGCGAAGCAGGCATTGTCAAGTCGACGGACGGTACGAGTGCGTGTCGGTCTGCACATCCATGCATGATGGCACATAGTGCACATGTGAGAGACTACTGACGACAGAGTGCTCGATCCAACGACTGCTGCTGCTAATGCGCTAGGCAAACACGCAGGGCTGCTCGAGAAGAAGTGGACGTCGGTCATCCGCCTGCAGCGCAAAGTCATGGAGCTCGAGAACAAAGTGACGGTGCTCGAAGAGAGCGCAAAGCTCGGGAACGGCGTCGTGAGTCGCCGCGACCAGCTCGGGAGCCGTCCGCGGAGCGAGTTTCTCCCACGTGCACCGCCGCAGTTCACGCTCTCGGGCCATCGCAACCCGATCACTGTACGTCGCATGCATGTGCTTGCGTTATGGGGTCATTGCCCACGATGTGTTGTCACGCAGTTTGTTTATGGTATTTATGGTATTTATGGCATTCTCGACAACCAGTGCGTGGCGTTTCACCCAGTGTTTAGTGTCTTTGCGTCTGGGAGTGAAGACGCGACAGTCAAAGTCTGGGACTTTGAAACTGGCGAGTTCGAGCGCACGCTCAAGGGCCACACGAACGCAGTCCAAGCCGTGGCGTTCAATAGCGCTGGCACGCTCCTCGCATCTGCGTCTGCAGACTTGTCGATCAAGCTCTGGGACTTTTCCACGGACGGCGACTACGAGTGTCTCCGGACGCTCCGTGGGCACGACCACAACGTCTGCGGCGTCGTGTTTGCGCCACCGACTGCGAGCGACGACGTGCTCTACTCGTGCTCGCGCGACAACACGATCAAAGTCTGGGAGCTCGCCACTGGCTACTGCGTGAATACGCTCAACGGCGGCCACAGTGACTGGGTCCGCGACGTCGCAGTGAGCGACGACGGACTCTACCTCGCGTCGTGCGGGAACGACCGGTCGATCCTCTTCTGGGACCTCCAGCACATGCGTGTGCTCCAGTCGATTCGCGAGCACGAGCACGTGGTCGAGTCCGTCGCATTTGCCAAGTCTGGCGTTCAAGAGCAAGCGATCGAGCGCGCGCACGCAAAGAAGCTCGTTGCAGTCGGCGCGGTCGTGCTGAGCAATGGCGATGGTCCTGCATCTGCTGATGCATCGTTGTTATCGACACGGACGTCGCGAACGGCAGTGGACATGACCGATGGGAGTAGTGGCGCGCCGCGACGACTCAAGTTCCTCGTGTCTGGGTCGAGAGATAAGACTGTGCGGCTGTGGGAAGCGTTCAGCGGGACGCTCCTGATGAACTTTGCGAGCCACGAGAACTGGGTGCGCTGCGTGCGGTTCCATCCGTGCGGCAAGTACGTCCTGAGCGCCGCAGAAGACAAGACGATCCGCGTGTACGACCTCGAGGTACGCTCTTGCTTGTGTTTTGGGTCGTTCATGATGGGGCAATCGATCGATAGGACCAAATGACCCACTGACTGATTGGGGCAAATTCACATTGTGTCGTGAAACAGACTGGTCGGTGCGTCCGGACACTCGATGAAGCCCACGCGCACTTCCTCACAAGCATCGACGTGCACCCGAGTCTGCCGCTCGTGGTCTCTGGTGGCATTGACAAAGTGATTCATGTGTGGGAGTGCAGTTAGGAGAGTCCGAGGAAGGAGCGAGAGCCTATGAGCGTGGCGCACTCGTAACAGGAGCGAGTGCGGAACGAGATGAGTGTGTGGGACAACGAACAAAGCAACCAACGATGACGCGGTGTCCAGCTTCACTTGTTGTGTCGAACCAAGTCAGTCAAGCAGCAACAGACTGTCAGTGCTGACATGGTGCGCAACGACGTATTGGTCAAGTGGGTCAGGAACACGCAAGTCGGTCAGCAAGAGGACACAAGTCAAGTACAAGAGGCGAATGGACAGACAGATGATTGGAGACGCAGGTGATGGCGGAGAGCGCACGCAGTGGCAACGACGTTGATGGCGACAGCGCTTAGCAACGGCGACGACTGGAGCAACCCTCCTGTGTTTTCATCATCATCTTCATCATCATCATCCTACTCTCTCTCTCGTCCTCGTTGTCGCTCGCACACGCGCATTGACTGGATCGACTGGACGCGGCGAGCGCAAGCAGGTGCGACTGCTGCCGCTGCTGTGTACTGGTTCGATAGACGGCAGTGGCAGTGGCGGCGAGATGGCCGAGCGCACCGCTTATCTCAGACGGCGAGCCTCACGCTCCCACTCGAGCAGGCACAGGATGTCACCCTCGCGGACCGGGCCCTTGACGTTACGGATGATCTTGCGCTTGTCGTCCTGGAGGAACTCCACGCGGACCTGGGTCACGTTACCCGTGTTGCCCGTGCGTCCGAGGACGTTGACGACCTTGGCCAGCATGTAGTCGCGTTGTTGGTCCTATTCAGCATTCATAGAGAACAGCTCTGTTAGCACTGGAGCAACATGAAGAGGGCTGGAGATGCACACAGTCGATCGTGAGTGGACATGAGACGGCTTGGCGGTTGGATGCTGCAACGAACGGATGGACGGACGAAGAGCAGGAGCATAGAGCGAGGCACAATCCGAATGGAGTTGTCAGGTACGTGCTGCTGATGCAGTCTACTGCGCTTGAGCAGTAGCTGCTCTCGCGTGGTACGGTGAGCGCACTTGCGAAGGACTCGCGCGCTGTTGACTGCTGCTGTGGCTGAACCTGTGCGCTGCTTTGATGATCATCGTATCGCTGTTGCTGCTGTTGGTGGATATGTGATTGCTTAAGGCTGCAGCTGCTGCATGTTCATGTTCATGTTGCGCGCCAGCACCGGCGATCTCTCTCGCTCACAGCTCTCGATCGAGCGATCTGTCGAGTCGATCGCTCCTTTACATGGCTGCTGCTGCTCTCTCAAGCGCACTGCATATGTGCTCATTTGCTCGAGGTGTCGCTGCATCCGTCTGTCCGTGTTCGCTGGTCCATTTGCTGTCGCCGCCATGTCCCGCCATGTCGACACACACACGACTCATGCGCCATCATCATGCACGCACGCTCAGTCTAGACGCCTTACCATTTTCGTGAGATGTCGATGAAGTAGTGCAGGAGGAACTGGGCAAGCGGTGCGCGCCACCAAGTGCTAGCCGCGCTTAAAACCACTCGCAGCCGAGCTGGCAGAACCATCAGCCACTCGTTTGAGCGCGCTTAAACAAAGACGCTAGTGGCCACCAATCAATCCTTTTCGCTCGAATTGCTTACAGTCATCAATACATGTCGATTACGTGCAAGTGTTCGTACCACATATGCTGATATTTGTTTTTGCCGTCGTATTTTCGAGGCAACCCTCTTTAACTGTACTGTACAGGATCTATACAGGGTTTGTTGAACCGGTCCAGTCGGAACCGCGGTTCGCACCAAACAGTGACATTCAATGAATGTAAATGTGAATGTCATTCACACATTTCTAATGACATAGCTACACTTTTTGACAAGCATGAGCTGCTGCTCTGCTCAGCTCCTTCTCCTGCTCTCCTTCGCTCTGTCCTCGCTTTAACCTGCCTCTCCACGCTACAGCACACGCATTCACTACCTCCTATCTGCGTACCGCAGCTGCCGTCGCATTGCAGCACTCTCTGCAAACGTCGCGAGCACATCGCGGAACGTCGATGGCGCAGCGACAAACGACGCAATCACACCGTCTGCTTGAGCGCGCTCGAGCACTTTGAAGACTTGCGAGAGCTTCACGTCCGAGTCTGCAAGTGCCAATTGGAAGCGACACGTCGCTGCATCGCGTCGCAGCACGTGCACGTGTTTGCGGCCAAACACGCGCTGGAGTGTCGCCTCGAGCATCTCAAACAATTGCTCAGCGCGCCACCATGCGGAGAACGTCTGAGACGACACGAGACCGTCGTGTGCGAGCAAGCTCTCGATCCAGCAGCCTGTTGGGTGCGTTGAGGAGACGCGCTCTGCCCACTCGGCATGCCCAAGCGCCTCGCACACGCACTCAAGAGTCGCAGGCGTCACAGGCGCGTCTAAGTCACTCACACTGTCACTCGCATCGACTGCCTCGTGCAAGCGCACGTCGAGCATCCAGCCAAACTCAAACTGACTGCGCAGCGGCGCGTACGTGCCAAAGTACAGCAGTGCGCCTTCATACAAGAGACCGACGCGCGAGCTCACAGCTGCGCATTCGTCGAGGCGCTGCGTCGCAACGATGAGCGCACACTGGTGCTCCTCGCGCACACGGCCGAGCAGTGTCCACACACGTGCGCTCGTTGCAGCGTCCAAGCCGGCAGTCGGCTCATCGAGCACAACGACTGGCGGCAGTCCAAGCAGAGCGAGTGCGATGCAGAGTTTGCGCTGCTCGCTGCTCGAGAGCGCACCGACGAGCCGGTCTGCGCTCTCTGTCAGCTCCAGTGCGTTCAGCGCTTGGTCTGCAAGTGTCGCGAGCGACTGCGCATCCGATGCAAGGCTCTTGAGCCGTGCAGAGTACACCATGTGCTCGCGCACGCTCAGTCGTGGCTCGAGCGCGCTGCTGTCCTGCGCGCAGTAGCCAATGCATCGCGTCTCGCGCACACGGCGCGGCGACGCAATAGCATCGACGCCATTGATCACAACGCTCCCAGTGCGCGACGCGAGCTCGCCTGTCACGAGCTTGAGCAGTGCGCTCTTGCCGCTCGCTTCCGCGCCTACGACCACGAGACACTCGCCGCGCGCGACGCCAAACGACACTGACGCATTGTTGTCGCGATTGTCCTGCGTGCCATGCGTCACGTTATGCACAAGCACAGCGTCGGTCGCACTGGGCGTCTCAAGCGGCGTTGACCGAAGCGTGCGGAGCTGGGAGGCTACGCGAGCGTGCTCTTCGGCCACGCCTGAATCGGCGCCAGTCGCGTCGGCGTCGCGACAGTCGCTCACGTGATGCCTTCGGACGTCTGGGTACGACGTCCGCACGACCTCGAGCGTGACAGCAACGGCGAAGAACAGCACTGCCGTGGTTGCGAGGTAGAGGACCGAGACGCCTGTCACGTCGGGATCAAACGGACCGAGGCGCGTGTGAGCTGAGGCGCCACTATCTTGCTGCTCGATCGTCGTCGTCACGGCGGCGGCTTCAACGTACGCAAGGCGATGGAGTCCGTAGCTCAAGCTGAAGAACGGCGAGAAGCTCAGTGCGTTCGTGAGCGCCTCTTGCACGACTGGGTACGCACTGACAGCAGGTCCAGTCGCGCCAAAGATCGGGAGCGCCGAGCCAGCAAAGAGCACGAACGCACACACGCGCACGGCCACCACATGCGGCGCTGTCTGCCGTGGCAAGACACTCGTAACAGCGTACGCTGTCGACGTCGCTGCGAGCGCAAAGAGCAGCGCGAGCACCACGACTGCAGTGAACGGACTCGACACGTCCACGGCGCGGTCCCGCGCTGTTCCAGTCCACGTCGTGACGTCGCAGACACGAATCACGAGCAGCACGAGCGCAGTTGCACCGACTTGGACCAGAACATCGACGATGTAGTGTCCGAGCCAGCGCATAGCGGCGTGTGCGCCAGTGAGCAGGTCGTAGTAGCTCGTGCCGATCTGTCGCTCGCGAACGAGTCGCTCAACAACGGTCGCCGGCATGTACGCGAGCGCAAAGACAACGAGCAGAGCGTTCACTGTCACGCCTTGCTGCGCTGCGATCGCACGGCGCCGCTCGCGAGCAGTCAGCGGCAGCGGATGGTTCACGACATTCAGTGACGCGCTCGCATTGCGCCACGCGAGCTTCACGAGCGCACTGTCGACTAGAGCGCGGACGATGCTGCTCGCATGCGGTGCAGACGTGTGCAGCACGACATCGACGCGGTCAACAGTGTTCGCACTCGCGTTCTGATGCAGCAGGACGCTGGCGACCGCGTTCTGATCGGTCACACTGCTCAGGCGGAGTGCGTGTTGGAGCAAAGACGCACTCTCTTGCTCGCCAACGCTGCCGTTTTGAGTGGCGACGTCGCTGAGTGCGCTGCTCGCATTGAGTGCAACTGGCGTCGTGTCGCGCCACGCAGTCGCCGCCACGGACGACGATGACGCAAAGAGGTCGCGACAGAGCCCACTCGCGTTGAGCTCAGGCTGCGACGGATGCGCCTCCGTGTCGATACAGCCATACGCGATCCGCACGTGGTCACGGCTACCACCGCTTTCTGTCGCTAGCTCTTGCGCTGTCAATCGCAGCGCTGGGTCTGCGAACGTGCGCTCGAGCGACCCAACGATCGCCATGCACGCGACCAGCGCAACTGCTGGGGCTACGAGCGCAAGCAGCACGTGACGATACGCGCGCTGTGTGACACGGAGACGCTGCTTCACAACGGCGACGACTTGGCTCAAGACGCGACGACGTTGAGGTGGCGACGGACGTGTGAGCCACGCGTCCTGGACATGAGAGACGACTGTGAGTGCATCGTGGTCAGTCGCCGGTGGCTCTTGGGTCCTCGCTGTGGCGTCACTACGCTCGGCGACGGAGTTGTCTGGCCACTGGCCACTGGTACCAAGAGCATCGTCAGGTCGCACGAGCTCCAGACGATGGGACGTCACACCGAGCGCACGTGCTTGTGTCTCGAGCGCTTGAAAGAGCGCAGCGAGCGACCCAGTAGACGCTGACTGAGCTTGAACAGAGCCTGCTGGAATGCGGAGCACAGTCGTCTTGTTCGCGTCGTCAGACTCGACTGTCACGTCCGACTTGAGACTCGTCTGTATGAGCTCGCGGACGGCTTTGTCGTGGAACGCAGCGGTCTTTCGGAGCGTCACGACGTACGCAGTCGGTGCCCACGCGCCAAAGTCCGCGACGGAACCAACAAACACGAGGCGACCGGTCGGTGCGAGCACTGCGACGCAGTCGCTCCAGCGCTGCGCGTCCGATACGTCTCGAGTCGTCACGACGGCGACCGTCTGGCGATCGCACTGACGCTGGAGCACGCGCCAGCTCAGTGCGCGCGCGTACGGATCCATGCCGCGCATTGGGTCGTCGAGCAAGACAAGCGACTTTGTCGCAGTGGACGCTGAGTGATGGTCATTGACACTACTGTTGTCATCACTGCCACGTAGTAGTGCGATTGCGAGCGTGAGCTTCCGGCGCGTGCTCACAGCGAGCGCTTTGACTTGGACGTCGCGCTGAGGCGTGAGCTCCAGCGCGGTCAACTGGCGCTCGACTGCGTCCGACTGCTCGCGCATCATGCGTCCGACGCTCTGGAGCGCTGCGTAGAACACCAAGTGGTCGCGGACTGTGAGGTCCGGGAAGAGCACGTCGGACGCAAAGCAGCAGCTGCGGATGCGCTGCTGGACGCTCACGCGACTGCTACTGCGCCACGACACGCTGTCGAAGCAAATGTCGCCGGCTGTGAGTGCTGTTCGCACCTGTAGCAGCGCCATGAGTGTGGTTTTGCCAGCGCCAGGACCACCGACGATCGCTGTGAGCGTGCCGCTTGCGAGCGCGAGGCTCACGTCCTGGAGCACTGGCTTCCGGTGGCCGCCGACAGTCGAGACAGCGTGTGAGACGCGGTAGAGACACAGCGCGTCGCCCGCTTCGTCTGCACGCAATGGCGGCTGTCCGACGTAGGCGTATGTCTCGCTACTGGCATTCGGTGGCGCAGCGTCCTCTGTGCCGCGCGACGACGCCTCGGTGGTGGTCATGAACGACTCGAGCCAGCTGCTCTTGCGCAAGCTCAGGAGCGCAACGTCCGACGACGGCGCCCTCTGCACGACCGAGTCATTCACAGTCGATGCGCTGCTTGCGCGCAACAATGTCACTGGGCCACTCGCAGTGTGTTTGCTGTTTTGGACACTGAGTGATGGTCGTCGTCGCTGTCGACTCCAGAATGATGGTACAAACGGAAAGTACCACTTGTCGTGGCGCTCAAGGTCATCGTCGCCACTTCGCCGCGGGAGCACGCGCTCGAGGTAGAGCCCTGCGAGCGTATAGAGCACGCAGTGGAGCACCAGCGCTGTGAAGCACCAGCTCAGGCGCTCGCCATCGACTGGGCGATCGAGCGTCGCGAACGTGATCGCATGGAGCTGCGCGTCCTCGGTCGCCATGACCACGCGCAGTGCTTTGATGAGCACGAGCTGCGGGACGCAGTACGACCCACGCGGCGCATTTGCCAAGAGCCGCTCGTGCAGCGCGAGTGTCGTGAGCACGACGAACGCACTCACGGCTGCGCCAACGCGCGCTCGTGCGACGCCTGCACTCACGACAAACGCGCCGGCGAGGAGACTCCAGCCAAAGAGACTGAGCAGTGCCACGAGCACGAGCGTGCTGCAGTGCGGGAACACGTCTAGGACCTTGAGCACGAGTGTCTGGAGCGCAGCGCTGAGTGTGAGGCGAGCGCTGTACGTCGCCGCCCACGCGAGCCAGACGGCGCGGTCATGGACGCCGAGGACCCGCAAGTACGCGCGCGTGCGGCTCGCGCGCTCGTGGACGAGCGTCTCTGTCATCGCCATGACTGCAACGATCGTCGAGGCGCAGAGGCCAATGGCGATGTAGTCGCGCCAGGAGGAGTAGAACGCCTGTGTTGTGTGTGGTAGAGCGGCAGGAGGAGGAGGTACGAGCGCGTACTGACTACGCAAGTGCGGCGATGGGAGCTGCTGCACTGGCCGCAGGAGCAAGCGCTCGACGGCATTGGACTGATTCAAGACGTCAGCTGCAAACGTGCGAGCGGGCGTCATGAGCGCTGTGCGACTCGGTGATTGGGCTGCGAGTGATGGTGACCGTGTCGTCATACAGTCCAATGTGGCGAGTGCATCATTGATGAGGACGTCATGGCCGAGCTGCAGGAGCACTTGGGTCTCCACGGCTCGTGTGACTCCGACTGGTGCACCGCTGCTGAGCAGTGCGTTCTGGCACGTGCCATTCGATAACTGCGCCGTGTCGTTCCAATGCGGACGACAGGCAACGAACTGACGCACGAGCGTCTGGAGCGTGAGGAAGCCCTGGGTCGCGTACGTCTCAAGCGGCGCAGTCTCACTGCGATCGCTCTGCCTCGAGTCCGAGACTAGCGATGGCGGCTGGGTTGAGACGCCACTGCCGTCACTCACGTGCATGCGGATCGCCACTTCGAAAGCCTCAGGCTCCCAGTCTGTTGGCGTCCTTGGCGCTGTGTGGAAGATGATCGCCGCGTAGATCTTTGGACGCGAGGCGTCTGCGCCATAGTCGCTTGCTTGGACGTACGTCTCGAGTGCCGCTTCGCTTGGAAAGAACGCGACGCTGTCGTGAAGCGACGGCACCGTGAGTGTCTGATCATGTGGCGACGATAGCGTCGTATGGCCGCTCAACGGAATGCGCGGGTACCATGTCGTCGCAGCGCCGACAAAGTACCGCCGCGTGAACAGCGTGTCTGGGACGACTGCGATGCGATACGGCACTGCGAGTCCGTGGCACTCGAGTGGGAATGGCACGATTGTTGGACCTTCACTCACTGTCTCATTCGTGCTGACGACGCGACTGTCTTGGAGCACACGAGTCGCACAGGCGCGTGCTGCAGTCGCTCGATCCGGCTGAAGAGCACCGACTGCGCCGACATCGCGCGCTGCTCGAGAGCTCAAGTGCAGCAGCACGCCTGTGAGTGACGCCTCGTGCATGACGACAGACTGGTTCAGCACCACGCTGCGCATGGACGACGCGTTGTTCATGTCAGCGACTGGTCCAAGCGACGTGTGCGTCACTGGCGACGCGCTCTTGAGCAAACTGAGGAGTGCGACGCAGAGCACTGGCAAGAGGATCTCGAGCGCCGTTGCGCACTTGCTCCGGCGGCGCCAGAGCAGCAGCCAGTTCTTCGAGAGCAGCGCTGCGATGGACCGTCGCCACGTGACTGCAGTGTATGACGTTGCAGAGTCAGAATGCACTTCTTCGAGCATCTCAACGTGCGCTGTGTCTTGTCGGTAGATTGGAAGTGCGTGTCGCTGCAGTGCTGGAAGCGATGCATTCGTGCTACTGGCTGTGCGGCTGCTTTGCGTCTCAGCAGCGATCGCGCTCAGCTCGTCACGCTGCTGGGAGCGAGAGAGCGACGACATATTGCGCTGCAGTCGCGCGCGAAGCAGCGGAGGCGCGAGTGAGTGAGGTGGCAGTGGCAGCACGAGCGCGCGCGTGTTGCTGGTCGAACGCGCTCACTTGCTGAGATCTCGTTCACCCATGCTTCTGATTTTTTTCGCCAAATTGGAAAATCAATGACCTGATTCTCGATGCCACTCAAACGTCGCTGTCTTGGACGATGCTTTCGACGCTTGGCAAGCGCTTTGACTGCCTGCTTCCTATCTTTCTACCTGCTTGCCTGCTACGTTGAGCCAAACTTGAGCTGCCACTGCTGGTACTTCTTGAGCAACTGCTGCGTCGACGGCTTGGTCTTCTCGAGCGCTTGGAGCAAATCCTCTGGCTGCACGTGTCCAAGCAGCGCTTTCCAGTCTGATAGGAGTTCATACACACATGATCGAGATCGTTAGGACGTGAGCGAGTGCGCGGCAACACTCCGCAGATGTAAGCGCAGTGGAACCTGTACCTGTGTCTGAACGCTGCGGGTGTGGCGCACTTCGCTGCGGCGCAACGTCTGTTGCTTCGAGCGTCGCCATGAGGCGGCGCACTGGCGCCATGCACGCCTCTTTCGCAACGAGCTTGATGTCAGCCCCCGAGTAGCCGTCTGTGCGCTCGACTGCGTCGTCGAATACAAAGTCTGGTGGGATGTACGGCGCCAAGAGCGTTGCAAAGAGCGCATGGCGTGCGTCGCGCGACGGCAAGTCTACGAGCACGCGCTTCTCGAGACGCCGGAGCATCGCAGCGTCGAGCTCCCACGGCAAGTTGCTCGCGGCGAGCACAAACACGACGTCAGTGGTCTTTGCGAGTCCGTCCATTTGAATGAGGAGCTCCGTCTTCATGCGCCGACTCGCTTCGTGCTCTTGACCGCCACCGCCGCCGCTGCTCGAGTCGCGCTGGCCCATGATCGAGTCGATCTCGTCGAGGAAGATCGTCGACGGCGCGTGGTGCCGCGCGAGCTCAAAGAGCATGCGAATGAGCTTCTCCGAGTCGCCGCGGTACTTGCTCACGATCGAAGACGCTGAGATGTTGAAGAACGTCGTGCGGCACTCGGTCGCAACGGCTTTCGCAAGCATCGTCTTGCCATTCCCAGGCGGCCCGAAGAGTAGGATGCCGCACCAAGGCGAAAGCAAGCCCTGGAAGAGCTGCGGATACTTGAGCGGCATCACCACCGCTTCTTTCAGCAGCCGCTTCGTCTCGTGGAGTCCAATGACGTCATCCCAGCGCACGTTCGGGTTCTTCTGGAAGATCTCGCGCGTGATCGTCTCTGCAAGTGGCCGCAGCTCTGCGTCGAGCAAGAAGCTCGGGAGTGGCTTGATCACGCGCTCCTCGAGTGTGTCCTCGGGTTCGTCTGTGCTTGGACACGGCGCAGTCTTCTTGCCAGGCTTGCCAGGTTTGCTCCCAGTTGCACCGGACGGCTTTTGCCCGACGAGCCCGAGGTCCAACGCGTCGTCTTCTGGACCAGGCGTTGCTGATGACGGCGCTTTGCTGCTTGTCTTGGACGCACCAGTGCTCGCTAGCGACGGTGCTGCGGCTACTCCTGCGCCTGTGCTACTCGCAAGTGCTTTCAGCGCTGCATTGTTCTCGACACGCGCCTCTGCTGGCATGTGTGGCGACGAGTAGTCGTTGCGCTTGCTCCGCTTCTCGAGCGCTGCGGCTCGCTTACTACTACTGTTGTTGTTGTCACTGCCGCTTGACGACGCGCGGTGCTCGTCAGGCGAGAGCCGCCGCACGAGCCTGGGCTTCTTGCCAAACTTCATCTCCTGGTACTCTTCGTACTCCTACGCGCAGGCGTCCAGCGTCAAAGGACTGCGTGTCAGACGCAACGTGCTGGTGCCACGCAAGACACGACCTCGTAGCAGTCAATGACGCACCTGCACGATGCGCAAGAGGTCCAAGTTGTCGACGACCTCGAACTTGGAGATCGCAACGCCCGCTTCTTGCTGCAGTCGCTCAGCTGTTGCGAGGTACCCGCTCTCGGCGCAGTACTGGAGCATGAGCACGAGCACACTACGCTTGCGCTCGATCAAGCGCTTCTCTTCCTGCATGTCCATAGCAAGCGTCAGTGAGCATTGAAGCAGAGAAGAGCAGCAGCCATCACGTAGCGAGAACGTACTGCGAGACGACTCTCGTTCTGCGCCTTGAGCTGCATCAACGAGCTCATGACTGCGCGCGCCAGAGCTAGAGAGACGCCGTGGAGCGTCTAACGAGTGTGTGCGTCGTTGCGATAGTCGCGACTGACCCACGCGCCTCTTCACATGCGCAAGCGGCCAAGCAAGGCAGAGGACCAAGGTCTCGCACAATACGTTGAGCTGATGCGTCTACGCGATGGACGGACATGTGAACACAGGTCGCTCGCTTGCGTCGCCTCTTCTTGTCCAACATGTGATGTGATGAGAGGTGCTGACGTCTCAGTCGTACGTGAAGCGCCGCACGCGCGCCATTCCTTCGAAGCTTTCAAGGGCGACAAGGGCAACGACGTTAGTGATGATGGAGCCGCAGCAGATCCACGAGCATGTCGTAGTCGTCGCAGGGCAGTGTGCGCTTCCAAGTGCACCAGACGACGCGCACGATAGAGACGACCGCAGTGCAGAGGCGTCAATGACAACAGCGCTGCAGTTCACAGCTGTGAGCTCAAGCTTGGACGCCGTGACGTTCCGCGCAGACTTTAGCGCATCGGCAAACATCCGCGCCCACGCGCCATTGCCTTTGCCTTCCTGTACTACTCGTGATCCGAGCGACACGCTCGTCAGTGGCTCAGCTGTGGACTGCGAAGTGTTTCCGTTCGAGCGTCGAGTCCTTGCACATGTCGTCCGCGAGCCGTCGAAGCGAGCGTTCGTGCGCGTGCGCTACGACCACATCCACGCTCGCGCACTCGCAGTGAGCGAGATCGAACAGGCGCAACAGACTGCGGCACTCACGCTGCGCAACGCGATCGAGCGTGCACATGCAACGTACTATGCGAACCGCGTGAGCGTTCGTGTAGAGCTGAGTCAAGCGCCGTGGCGAATCACGCAACGCGGCTGCGATGCGATCAACCGGTATTTCACTTCACACGATGGCGCTGTGCGGTTCGTCGACGCGAGCTTCCCGCCCACCGCGACGTCGCTCAGTGGCACTGACAACGACGAAGACGACAGGGCCGTTGACAGTGCAGACGCTGCACTCTACGCACTCAGTACGTGGCGCCACCTGCACGACGTCCTCGACGCTGATGGTGATGCCTTGTGGACACTCGCACGCGGCAAGAGCAGTCGCGTCCTCGCTCCCTTGCAGTCCCCACTGCCAGGGCAGGACTCGCTGCTGTGTGCGCTCACATTCATCGCTCTTGACAAGACGCAGTGGCTCAAGCAGCTCCTTCCGTCAGTGTACGTTCAAGACGACAGCGACAATCGCAAAGACTTTCGTGCGCTCCACGACGTCGCAGCGATCAGCGTGCATCTCTGCGACCGCGGTATGCGCTGGATGCGCGTACTCGTCGACCTCTATGTCCCGAGCTTCCCACTCGGCACCGGCCTCATGGGCGTCGCGAGTCTCCTTGACGGCGAGCTCTACCCCATGCTGCTCCAGAAAGCGTACGCAAAGCTCCGCGGGAGCTACCGCGCGATCTGCACAGTCTCAACGCTCACGATCTTGCGCGAGCTCACAGGACTGCCCTGGTACGTGGTCGCGCTCTGCCACATGAGCTTGTGACTGCGGCTGCTCGTGCACTCACCACTGCATTGCCTGTTTGGCTGGCTGACTGGTTGCTGCATGGACACACAGGGTGAGTGCCTACCGTTCGAGTAGCAGCGACGTCGAGGCTGTGAGCGAGAGTGAGCGCGCGACCCAGTCAGCGCTTCTGCGGCTGCTCTGTCGACGCACTCGACGAGTCCACAAGCTCGACAGTCGCAGCAGCAGTCGCTCATCTCGCTACTGCTTTGTCGTGTCGTTTGGCAGTGTTGGCCGCCCGCACCACTGCGCGTTCCCTATCCTGCGCAGTGACGCCACACGAGGCGTTGTGCTGCATGACGTGAATGGCGCGATCGCTGTCGCAGCTCCAAGCGACAAGAGCGCTTCACGCGAAGACGATCGCAGCACCGACCGCGCCGTCACGCTGTCCTGGAGCGCGTTCTTCGCACTCAAGCCCGACGTCTCGATGTTCCTAGCGAACCACATAGAGGCGCGACGCCAACGCGTCGTGTTTGTCCATCCAGCTCTCATCGCAGACGCTGCTCAAGAGCCGCAGCAGCACGTGATGCAGTTTGCCCTGAGCGTCGCAGAGCTCACGAGTGTCGTGGTCTCGACACAGGTCGAGCAGCACAATGGAGGCGCCTGCTGTCGCCACAGGCTCACGCTCGACGCAGTTGGCGCTGACTACTCGCTCACGCGCGTTCCAACGGACGCAGTCAGCGCAAGCTCCGCCTCTAGAACGCCTGGTGTCGAGGATGGCTCCGATCTCCAGGTACACAGCCAATCAGCTCTTGTGTGTGTGACAATGGCGCCTTGGCTAACGCTGTCGACTGTGTGGCTGTAGCTCGTGGTCGCCCTTGGCGCTGGCGAGTACGTCCTCTCAGTGGCGATCGACGCAGCTTCGAAGTCAAGACCACGAGATGAACAAGCACTGAAGACGCATGGGCTGACACCACTGGACGTCGACAAGACGCTCGAGCTGCTCTTTCACTGTATCGACGAGGACATGGACGGCACGATTGACCAGAGAGAGCTCCAGGCGTTTCTCCACACGCACGAGAGCGAAGCGCTCGCACCAGAGCGTCTCACGGCCTTCCTCACGCGCTTTGGATGCTCGGATGGCGACTCTGCGCAGCTGCTGCTCGAGGATCTGCGGGACGTCTACCAGTCGCTCACAGCAACAGAGTCACTCGCCTCTAATGACCAACAGCAGCAGCAGCAGCAGTGCAAGTATGAAGCACTTGTGTGGAGCGACCTGTGTCATACACTCAGAGCTGCTCCAGCTGACGGTGCGATTCCAAATGACGCGCTCTTTGAACTGCGCTGCGCCGTCCACTCGGACGTCCCACTGATCGACATGGTCCGCCTCACGACGCCTGATGCTGGCAGTGCACGAGCGTCGTGACGCCATCACAGTTCACAACACCAAGAGCCAACGCACTACGCCTCGCATTCCACCATACACACTCGTTCCTCTCTCAGTCTCAGTCTCTTGCTTGCTCTGAGCCTCAACACACTCAAGCTGGGTGGAATCAGATATCCTCAGAAATATTCAGATCGGAGTCTGCCCTATGTGAGCTTCACGCGTGTCTGGAACTCGTGCGTGAGCTCATCGAGCGACACGTCGGGGTTCGCGTGGAGAAAGTCGAGGAAGCCTTGCGCTGACGCTGCGCGCTCAGCATCTGGTGCTGCGTCGACTGCAGATGGCTCGGTGGCTTGGTATACAATCGTCTCGGCAGCGTACTGGAGCTCTTTCTTGTCGTAGTACTCGGGGTCCGCAGCGCGTCGCATGAGGTTCAGGAACTGATCGTACTCGCAGCACGCCATGAGGATCTGCACAAAGAATGACAGACGCGTGTGTCGCTGACGCTCTTCCGATAGCTGCATCTCTTCGTCGCACCGCGCAGTGTACTGCTCCATCGAGAACCCGCGCTCGGTCAAGAACGCTGTGTGGATCGAGAGAGAGAGAGAGAGAGAGAGAGCAGACACGTGTGAGGTCGACGCGTAGACGCGTAGTCAGTATGATAGACACACGTACGTACCTTCAATGAGCTCGTTTGCGCCGTCAATGAAGCTGATGTGGAGTTCGTGCCACGACGCTTCGACCGCCGCGAGCTGCTCGGCGCTCGGTCCGCCGCGCGCCATGAGGAGCGCAAACTTGTCGCCGTGGTCTTCGCAGAACGCGTCGACTGCGCTGTGGAACGTCTCGCTCCCGACGAACGCAGCGACCCACTCGAGCACGTCGTCGTCTGGCTCCATGTCTTTGATCAGCGGCGTCTCGTAGCGACTCAGGAGCTCAATCGCGTCAAACTGCGACGACGCCATCGTGACGATCTCGTAGACTCTCTCTCTCTCTTGGTACTGTGTGTGGTGCTGTTAGTGCTATGATATAGTAGCGCTATTGCTGCTACCGCTGTGTGTGCAAGCAGGTGTGTGTGCGTACACAGAGAGAGCGAGCGTATCGATCGCGCGTGTGCAGCGAGAGCGAGCGCAGACGTCCGGAAGCTCGAGCTGCTTGATAGAGCTGCTGTTCGTTTTGACGACAGCGATCCAGCCGGTTGTTGTATTCACGGCATGTTTTGTATATAAGCTTCTATACGCGAAAGTAAATAAAGTGAAATGTACAGGGCAGATTTGTACTTTTTGAAATTGCGTCATCGGAGTGCCACAACGCAATCAAGTCGATTTGCATACAAATATCAAGTATAGATCAACGTTGAGACAACCGTGTTGTACTTGATTCTACTATGCCGCACACCACTTGGCTAAACTATGCATGCTCGACTGTTGAGGCGACACTTGCATGATACGCATCCATTGCCACTTGCTGGAGCACGAAGCGTTGCGGCTCCTGCTCACTCATTCACTCACTTCGCTATTTGCTCGGCCCTGCTCAGCACACACACGCACGCACACTCGACATCAAGATGGTCTCTGCCGCGAACGCCAAGCTCTTCTCGCCGCTCACGCTCGGCGGCAAGCAAAACCAAGTGCAGCTGCTCCACCGCATCGTGATGGCGCCGCTCACGCGTCTGCGTGCTGGCGAAGAAGGAGTGCAGCCCGCATTCGCTGCCAAGTACTACGCGCAGCGCGCCACGCGCGGCGGACTC
>JAASFN010000316.1:0-24501 GCA_023333795.1 Globisporangium rhizosaccharum | reverse complement strand
GCACCGACAAACAGGAACGACAGCAGCGTCGCGACACTGCTGCTGCTCGCACTGCTCTCGAGCATAGTCGTTGTCGTCATTGCGATGACTTTTCCTCAATAGTTAGGTTGTGTGTATTGAAATTCACGTATTGAAGCGCAATATTTAGGATTTCGGTGTTGAAGTGATTTCGTACTTGTACGAACAGACACAGTACTGTCGCTACAAAGACACGCGAAAATCGTTTTAATCTCGTTTTTGTATGCTCACTTTCCAAACGTCACTTTCCCACAGAACTCGGTCGAAAACAAGCGAAGCACAAGCATGGCGAAGTCAAGCGCGGCACTGATCGTCGTGTACGTGCTGCTCGTGCTCTTCCTCGTCGTCTCGGTCAGCTACGCGTACGTCACGTGGCGCAACTACCGCCGCGCAATGAGTGAGGCGCTGCAGCGACGGCGCGATCGGGACCTCGAGCGCGGCGGCCGCGGCCGAGTGAGCCACGAAGACAATTACTGGCTGCGCGACCGACCGCCAGCGCCTGCACCATCAGTCGAAGTCCCAGCAGAAGAGCAGTACGCTGCATTCTTCGCAGCAGCTGCAGGTGTGCGGCCATCCGCAGCATCCTCGCGTGTGCCAGTGTCGCCGCACTATGTTGCGACGCCAGTGTACTCTCCGAGCTCCAAGACGCTTGCATCCAGCACGACACCAGGACGCCGATGACACAATCCAGTTCATAGCATGCATGCGTGACGACACTGCGGCAGTAGCTAGTATCAGCTGTCGCAATCGACAAAGCTATTGCGAACACTGAAAGTGTTGTTAACGAATCGGATCTGTGTGTGTACATGAACGACTAAGCTCTCAAGCGTGGACTTCATGTGCATATGAGCAACATTGTCAATGACTATCTTGTAGTGCCCAGCGTCCATGCAGACAGCGCTGGTTGACGACGTCTTCGAGGAGCGCAGAGGACGCAGAGGACCTGGATGCAGCTCGAGCTGGTTGTTGGTGTGCATGACACCATTATTGGTGTGTCCACGAGATATTTTTACAGCTGCGAGAAAAAGCACTTCAACAGTCGGAATATCTGTAGCGAGCTTCGTGAAGTATAATTCCGATACAGTTTGTAACCCGTCGCCGACCGCCTGCGCACACGCGGCAGCAGCGATCCGCAGTGGAGACCAAAGCAAGCAAGCGCAGAAGCGCGAGAAGGGACCGCAGCAGCAGCAACACACGAAGCAGTCGTCGCAATGGACAAGTTCGCGCTCGACCGGCTCAAGAATGTCATGGACGAGGCGTACGTAGCATGTGTGCATGTGCACGAGCAAATGAGGGACCCCCTCGTTCCCCTCGCGCCTTCTTCTTCGTCTTCGTCATCGTCTCCCCTTGCGCTGAGATGACGCGGCGAGTCGCATTTGCTCGGCACGTGCGAGTCGTCACGCTATGGAGACTTGCTTCATGATAGCGATAGAAAGAGGAGGCGCATGTGCCTGTGTCTGCTTGGTATGCTGCTGAATGAGAGCAAAGGAGGACACTCATGAGCGATGCCACTGCTGAACATGCATGCCACCACCCCTTGCAGCAAGAGTGCCGTGAAAGCCAAGATGGGCACGGACGTCGAGCGCAAGATGGAAGACGCGCTCTCGAACAAGAACTGGGGCGCCTCCAGCACGCTCTTGAACGAGATTGCGCAGCTCACCTACGACTAGTACGTGCTGCCACAAGCGCTCATTGCTCGTCCCCCTCTTGCTGCGTGTCAACGACTCACGCTCGCTTGCTGCTGTACTTGCCTCCCTCTCTCGCGCGCGTTGGCTTGCTCGACTGACTCTAGCGAGTCTTACAATGTCGTGATGAAGAAGATCTGGGAAGCCACGGACTCGCACGCGCGCCAGTGGCGCACAGTGTTCAAAGTACGCAGCAGCATGTCTTTTGTCTCTCTGTACTGCCACGATGATGATGATGATGACAGAGCTGACAATGGGTGACGCTGTAGGCACTCAGTCTGCTCGAGCACTTGGTCAAGAACGGCACAGAGCGCGTGGTTGAGAATGCGCGTGACCACATGTTCAAGCTCCGTCAGCTCTCGGACTTTTCGTACCACGACGGCTCAGCAGACAAAGGCGCAGGCGGTACGTCCTGACATTGCGATGTGTAGCTCGAGCGCATGCTGTGGAGCCTTGGAACTAGCCTCAGTGTGCGTAAAGACTGACTGACCTTGTTGCTCGTGCGCAGTGCGCGAGAAGGCAAAGCAGATCGTGGACCTCCTGAACGACAACGACCTCATTCGAGAAGAGCGCGAGAAGTCGCGTCGGCTGCGCGACAAGTTCATTGGCATTGGCTCGGGCGGCGGCGCCATGGGCAGCATGGGCTCGAGCGGCTACAGCGGCGGTGGTGGTGGCTACAGTGGCGGTGGCGGCGGCTACAGTGGTGGAAGCAGCTACAGTGGTGGCAGTGGTGGCGGCTACGGCGGCAGTCGCGCGGAAGACAAGACTTACGCAAGCCGATACGACGACCGCGAGCCGAACAAGGGCTACTCGAGTCGATATGCAGACGAGCACGACGACCACCGCACTGGCAGTGGTCGCAGCGCACGTCGCGACAAGCATCGAGGTACGTTGTGCTGATGGATATTGAGGGAGGCATCATGCATGGGACTGACACGCTGTTGTGCTGCGCGTGATTGCTGTGGTGCAGACGATCAAAGCGACGAGTCTGGCTCAGACGGCGAGGTGCGTTAACTGACTCATCATGGACAGCAAGCGACACACGTGCAGATCATCTGTGCTCTCGTACTCACTCTCTCACGCACTTCTGTCTTCTTATCTCCTCACTCGCTCTTGCTACAGACGCGTGCATCCCGACGAACGGCGTCATCGTCAAAGCGACGGAGCTCGAAGAAGAAGGAGGTGCGTTCGCTGTTGCACGAGATAGTAGCAGCAGGGTCTGCTTGCGTCATTGTGGGCACGTTCTCACGCGTCGCTGTTCACTATGCGCTTCGCAGGAAGAGGCAGCAGCAGCACCGACCAAGGGACCATCGGCTGCACCATCGCTCTTGGATGACGACTTCTTTGGCTCCACGTCTACCGCATCTGCTGCACCAGGTACGCACTCGCACGCGCTATCGTGTATCATGTGATGCACTTTGTCACTCACAAACATCCACACTTGTCTGTGTCTCTCTCTGCTGTCACTCGAACTAGCGCAATCGAGTGCGTTTGATCCGTTTGCACCAGCTCCAGCAGCGCCAGCACCGCAGCAGAGCTTTAATGCGTTCGGCGCTCCAGCTGCAGCTGCACCGCAGCAGCCAGCGTTCAACGCATTTGGTGCTGCTCCAGCTCCTGCAGCAGCAGCACCTGCCGCGGCGTTTGATCCATTTGGCACAATTGCTGCACCGGCAGCGACTGGGAACCAGTTTGGCGCGTTCCCACAGCCCAGTCAGCAGCAGCAGTCTGGCATGGGCTTTGGTGGCATGCAGATGGGCGGCAATGCGTTTGGCGCTGCGCCGCCTGCGCCAATGTTCAACCAGTCGGGCGGCAGTCAGTTTGGCGGTCCGTTTGGCGGCATGCAACCGCAGCAGCCGCCGCAGCAGCAGGGGATGTTTGGCGCTGGGATGCAGCAGAACCCGATGCAAGCGCGCACGGGATCGAACCCTGGCATGCACCAAGCGCAGTCGCGAACGGCGTCGAACCCAAGCGCAGCGCAAGAGCCGAAGCGCAACGATGCATGGGGCGCTGGCTCGTCGCTCTTTGACCTGAACAACCTCGGTCCATCGAGCGCGAGCAGTGGCGGTGCGGGCGGTCGTCCAGGTCAGTCTGGTCCGTCAGGTCACGCGCAGTCGAGCCAGAACAGCTTCAGCGGCCTCGACACGCTCGCAGGGATGCCGAACAAGATGAACTCGTTCGGGAATGCGCCGGCGATGAACACCATGAGCGGAGGCATGGGTGCTATGGGCGGCATGCAGCAGCAGCAGCCAAGCATGGGCTTTGGCGGCATGCAGATGGGCGTTGGCATGGGCATGCAGCCTCGTCCGATGATGGGCGGCATGGGCATGCCACAACAGCAGCAGCAACCTGGCATGGGCGGCATGATGAACCCGAACGCGGGCTTTGGCGGCATGCCTGGTGGCTTTCCGCAGCAGCAGCAGTTCCAGCAGCAGCAGTTTGGAGGCAACCGACCGTTCTGAAGACCGCATGCAGTCCGTTAGAGTCGCATACGCCAGTCACTCGAGTGGCATGCGAGCATTGAAGGAGATGCCAGCAACAACACGAGCGAGCGAGTGACGCGGTGCGTCTGTGCTGCTTAGTCGAGAGTGACGAACAGTGAGAAAGAGAGAGCGGGGGGAAACGAATGCAACATGCGACGACCTTGTGTATACATCATCAGCAGCAGTGGTGCTCGACCGTGTTGCGCTGCGGATCTATGCCAAACAGGGAACGCATACTCGGTCGCACTATAAACTGCTCGAGTGATCATCTGTCTGTCGACGCGTGGTGCTGCGCCAGCAAAGAGCTCCTCGATCGTGCGCGCAATGATGGCGTCGCACGGATCGCTCTCTCGCTCGCAGCTCGCAGCGACACCACATGTCGAGAGTCCGCTTCTCTCGAACACAACATCCTGGTGCGCGAATGTCGACTGCGTGCTCGTGCTGTGTCAACTGTCCGAGAGCACTCATGATGCTGTTTGCTGCTTGTGTTGTTGATGCATCGCTGCACTGAGGCGGCAGGCACTTCACCTCGTGCTGGACAACGACAGCGACTTGGACAGACACGACAGCCCGCAGGATGTTCACACGCACTGCTGTAGCGGTGCGTTCTTGCTCGTGACATCACCACCACCACCAGCAGCTTGATGGTCTTCACGAACAGAGCTTCGCCATGTCGCCTGCGTACCCGACGCTGTCAGGCGACTCGGGCGAGACATCCTCCATCTCATGGTCTTTGTGCTGCGACTGCTGCTGCTGGTGTGTCCACTGTCTGTTGTTGTTGTTGTTGTTGTTGCTCGCATTCATGTCAGCAGCGAGTGCGTCGTAGTCCCACGTCGCTGCGGCTGCGAGCATGTTCTTCTGACTCGACACTTTCTTCAGCGGCGCAGCGTCCGTCTCGTCAGGACTTTGATCTGCGACGTGGTCCGACTTGCGCTTCCGCAATCCCTCTGGGTGCTTCGTCAGCACACTGAACGACGACGACGCGGACCGTACGCGCAAGTGTCCTGGGATCGACAGTCGCCCGCCACTCGCAGTCTGCAGTGGCGACTGGCCAAAGCGGCCGTCAAACCGCGTGATCTCGACTGCGTCGACGCAGACGCTGTCGCCCATTGTATCAAAGTTCCCGTCACGGTGGTGCGACGGCAAGTCGTCGAGGCGAAACGAGCTATTGCGTAGTCGCAGCTGCTTGCGCAAGACATCGCGCGGCTGCGGCGATGACGGTGGAGTCGACGGTCGGTCGCCGAGCAGCGGAAAGACTTTGAAGTGGCCGCCGTTCTCGCGCCGCCGCTGCCGCCGTCGTCGCTCGCACTCGTCATGCTCGTCGTCGTCATCCACCTCGTTCAGCTCGTCATCATCGTCATCGCCGGGTGCAGTGTCACGGCGAAACTGGAGTCCAACTGCGATCTGGTTGAGCTTCTCCCGCAGCAGCAGCATCTCTTCGGGGTCGCTCACGACCGACTTGCGCCGCGCAGCAATGTCAATCGCTGAGCTGTTTGTGTACCGCGCACTCTTGCTGCTGTTGTTGCCGGAAGCGCGTCGATCCGTGGCTGCTGGCGTCGTTGTTGTTGGGCTCGTGTGCGGACTGCTCTGCGCTGCCATGTTCGTTCACTCGCTTGGTCCTCTCTTGCTGTCTTGCGCGCTCGTTCTGCTAGATGTCGTTGCTGTGTTGATGCGGCGTGCACGCACTCACTCACCCCGTGCGACCGGTGGTCTTGGTCTTGAGCTCGGTCTTGGTCGTTGTGTCCCCCGATGCGCGCGCTGGAATTCGGAAATGAAGGCTGCGCATTGGAGCGGCCGCGCGCACGCATCGCGACCGAAACACTCTCACTCGCATCGACTGCTATTCATTCACACACATGCGCGAGCGAGCATCGCGAGCAGCGCACTCGCACGCCAGAGGACTTAAGCGGGTGCGTACGGTACCGAAAATACAACCAGACGAGTGACCTGCTGCGAGCAACTCGTGCGATTGCGCTTTTTTCGAAGAAGTGGCGTTGTGGGAATCTCCTGAGCGAAACGCTGCTGTGCTCTCCTCGCGCGAACAGGCGCGGCTCGCTCGCTCTTTTCTTCGTTGCTCGAACAGAGGTAAAACCTCAGTGCATGCATGTGTGGAAAAACCTCGATATAAAAGTATGCGCGTCACATAATGATGATGGTGTGGTGCGACTGCGCCACATCAACACTAACGAACAAAATCCACACCTGCCTCTGCTGCCTTTGTATGTCAGCACTCACTCAGTCCGACGACTCGGTCCGACGACGCTGTTGTACGTGCCTGCCTGCCTGTCCGGATTGGTTTGGTTGCCGACAGGTTGCCGAGCCCTTCACCGAGGTGTTTGCCGAGGATGCACAAGCACTGGTCGCATGCTTGAGACACACACACATGCGCACATGATCACTTGATAGAACCACCACCACCTCAGCTTCTGCTTCGACTTGGGTCTTCTTCATAGGCAACCAAGTCGGATTGATTGATCGATAGATAGATGGATTGACGGGGCAGGAGCCAACCAGTGAAGTTGAGTGAGTCGTATGAATCATGCTTCATCTCCATCGCACGAATGACTCGTCACGGAACGGCGGCTATTTGCCAACGAGAGCCAACTCCGAGAGCCAACTCCGAGAGCTGTCCAAGAGCGATAGAGAGACAGGAGAGAAGAGAGATACGTGGTGGATCGATAGTACTAATAGCACGTGAGCGCATGCGTGCGAGCTCCGAGATCATACACATTGACGACGACGACGACGGTACAACCATTTGCTGTACCACAAGGTACAAGACGCAAGGATGTTGCTGTCGTTGCTATCGTCGACCTACCTACCTACACTGGGTGGTTGAACGTGTCGACGTACCGCGTACGCACATGCATCGCACCCGTCGTCGTTGCCGATGTCGGACTCTTGATCACCATGCGCGCTCGGTCGGCTGCGACAAAGTGCTGCTGCGCAACATGCACACGCTTCTCGTTGTCACTGCCGCTGTCTCGAGCAGACTCCACTCGATCGTCTCGCACGCGGGTGTCGGAAGCAAGGACGGCTGGTCGCTGGAGCTGCAGCTTTGCTCGCTGTAGCTCTGCTTCGATCTCGGGCGGCGGCTTGAGCGGTTCATGGCGCAGCGCAAGGAGCAGTGCGTCGCTGCTGTCGTCCGCGGCGTCCAAGTCGCTAGTAGTACTCTCCGCATCAGCGTCACGACGATCGAGTTCGTCTGATTCGTAGTCATTAGAACCAGTTGCATCAGACTGTCGATGCATCTCACGCTTGCCAAGCGCTGGCTGTTGTTGCGATAGTTTGGTGCTGCTGCCAAAGCCAAACAGCCAGTCCTGGCCATTCATCGCACCACGGCCATGTGAGCCACGCTTGTGCAGATGCATCCAGCAGCTCGCTCGCTCATACACAGAGAAATATGCACATGCACACAGGAGCACGAACCTTCCAGGACGTTGTCGCTCTGCTCGTGTCGTCTGACTTGGTGTTCACATCTGTCGTCTGGTTGACGCTGCTCTGGTTCCCAGCAAACGCCACGCGCTTAAGTTGCTCCGTGTTGCTGTCGGGGCTTGCGCGCTGCTGCTCTGGGCTCTCGTGCTCCATTGTAGCACCGCCATCTTCTTCCCCCTCCTCTTCTTCATTTCCTTCGGCGGCTATCGCCTCTCGCTCCAACTCCTCCAACAACACCAGCGCTCTACGCATCGGGTGGTCGGCGACCAGGTCGTCAAACTTGTGGCGCATTGGTGAGCGCGTCTTGAGATTCGCGAGCGGCGAGAGACCAAAGCCATTGCGTGCGAGCGGGTCGACGCCGTACTCGGCTAGGATCTCGATGCAGTCTGGACTGCCGTCCCACGCAGCGAGGTGGAGCGCTGAGTCGCCGTTCGCGTTCACGACCGAGAGGTCTGCGGCGCTCTGGAGCAAAAACTTGACGCAGTCGTAGTGACCCTGCGAGCACGCCACGAGCAGCGGCGTGTTTGCCGACTCGCCGCGCACTTCCACATCAGCAGCGAACTCGCACAGGAGCTGCATCGCGTCGAAGTCGCCCAGTTCACACCTGCATCAGTTCACATCAGCGTGGTTGACACACACGCAACGATGTACGTCATGTTAGACGCTTTCTCACGATCACAACTCCGCCGCTCGTTGGATGCTACCGTTGGAGTATCGTCATGATCGCAGTACGTACGCCAAGTGGAGCGGAGTGCCTTTCTCGCCGAGGTCGCGCACGTTTGGCGACATGCCACTCAGCAAGAGCTGCTGGAGCTGCGCCACGTCGGACTTGCGGATCGCCATGAACACAGAGGACGCACTCACAAGCGGCGTGATGCCTCTCGACGGCAAATCAGGTGGTTGGCTCGTGCGACTTGGCGGCGGTGACAGCACTGTCGGCGACTGCATCCGGTCATCTCTGCTATCTGCTACACTCGCCATGTTCTCAAAGAACCGATTCCAGACAGCACCGACGCGTGTGGGCGACACTGGTGGTGTGATCGTGCCAGCACTAGCGAGTTGCTCGTCGTCCTGCTCGCTCTGCTCAAACGAGGCTGCGCCGTTGTTCTCAGCTTCATTCGAGTAGTAGAACTCACCCGTCTCTTCAGTCGGTGTCTGTGCTCCTGTGCCACCCGCACTGTAATACGTCGTCGGGTAGTGCTGGTACGTCGATTGAGACACTGCATGGCTAGCAGTTGGTGCCGTGTCGTACTCGCTATAGTAGTTGCGTTGATCGTTTGATCCCTTTGCTTCGGCGTAGAAGCCGTCGTGGCTTGCGCTGGCGTCTTGGTGTCGCTGCTGTTGTTCCTGCTCTTCTAGTCGCAGTGTCCACTCGGACTTGAGCTGGCGCAACGTTGACACAAGACTTGCGTTCTCGTCCATGCTCGCGCGCACCTGCGTCTCCAGATGCTCTTGGTACTGACTGTGCTCTGCGCGCTCGCGTCGCAATCTCTCCTGCGCTGTCCTCGCAATGCTGTCGAGCATCTCACAGCGCGTCGAGAGTGCATTCTGGGCACCACGCAGCGTATTCAGCTCGAGCGCTTGCGACTCGAGTAGTGTCTGCACGCGAGCTCGCTCTTGTTGCTCCTTCAAGTGTACATCCAGTTGAGTGTTAGAGTCAGCGCTGCTCTCTGCCATTCACGTTCTCAGTCTCAACACCTGTACGCACCTCAGTGAGGTCGCTCACGAGCTGCGCGTTGTCGGCCGTGAGTCGTTGGATCTGCGTCTCACGGTCATGTGCAACTTGCTTCGTCATCTGGAAGAGGAACCGCAACGATGTAAGACAAAGTTAGAGGCGGGAAGAGTAAGCAGCTCGTGCCTGACAATGCGCACCTCTAGCTCTGCTGCAAGTCCGCTGATCCGCTGTCGCGCTGCATCAACGAACTGGTCAAGCGTGTAGCGAAGTGTCGGTGTCGCTTCGCTGATCGCCATCCGTGCAATGCGCGCCTGCAGCTGCTCAAAGCTCGACGCTCTCTCCACCATGCGAGACGCCTCCGCGATAGGATGATCACGACTACTTGTACCAGCATGCTCGAGACCAGATCGCTGATGTATAGCATGCTCAAACGCTGGCGCGTGGGCTTGAAGGAGCTGCACACACTCGATCTGGTTCTCCATAATGCCGAGCACGAGCGGTGTGCGTCCTTGGGAATCTTCGACGTCTGTCAGGCTTCCGTACTCCAACAGCGCGCGCACTGCATCGACACAACCAGTCTTCACTGCAACATGCAGCGGCGTCTCGTCGTCGCGATTGCACTGACTGAGGAGAGTGGAGACTGGAGCCGATAACGCGGCATCTGCCTCCGTGATCCGGTTCAGCAGAAACAATAGCGCGTCGAAGCTCTTTGACGCGACGCACGTGTGCAGCACTGAGTTACCTTCGCTGTCGGTCATACTGAGTTGCGCGCCGTAGTCGAGCAAGAGCTGAATCAGTTCGGTGTCGTTGTGCGCGCTTGCGATGAGAAGCGGAGATTGTGCGTCTCCATGAGTGCCGATGTTGTCGGGCTGTGCGCCGTAGTACAGAAGCAACTCTGCTGCTTGTGTGTTGTCACACTGACATGCCACTTGCAGCAGTGTCAGTCCGTCGTCGTTGACTTGGTCCAGATCTGCGCCAGTTTGCAGCATGCTCTGGAGCTGAGAAGCAAACGGCCCAACCCGAGCGACAGCAGCAAACAGCACACCGGTCGGGTTCACTTGCAATGCACTCGATGTGTCGAAAGGTATCGATGACGTTGCTGTACGATGGCTTGGAGTCGGCGGCGTCCATCGCGACTCGTTCGTCCGAGCGTTGTAGTAGTACGACTCGCCTGCGTCGGTTGCACACGCGATCCACTCGCTTTCGTTGACAAATGCACTCGGTACTTGCAGTGGCGCCAGTCGTTGCTGTTGCTCTAGAGATGGCTCGACAACGTCGACAGTGTTGCACGCATCCGGATCAGGAGCTGGCAGGTTCCCGGACGTGTGTACCTTGCTAGATGTGGACGTATCATTGCTCTCGTGCACTTCAGTCATGAACGTCTGGCTCTGTGTGCTGGTACGAGCATCTGCTGCCTCAAGCGGCATCAACATCGCTGCTGCATTCGTCTGTGGTTGACGCTTCTCATCGATGTACGACGTGGGATCAGGCGCTGCCTCTACAGTAACGTCGACCAGTGGCGGCGAAAGCGTGCTTGACTCATCGCTGATCACGCCGATCGCGCTTGACGTCGGTTCGAGATCAAGCGTGCTCACTGACACTGCAGGTTCGCTCGTGTGCGACTGAGCGTCAACAGCCGCGCGACTTGGTGCATCGTCTGGTTGCGTACGATGTAGCTTGGGCGACTGCTTGTCCATCTTCAGCTGCTCCGACTCGGCTTGCGGCGAATGGTGCTGGTTGTGTGCGTCTTGTTGCTCGAATTGGATGAGGCCAGGAGCTTGTGCACTGTGTCTGAGCTTGTCGGTGCCGCTGTCAAAAGCTACCACTTGATCACTCGGTGTGCTCGTGTCGCTTGGCTTTGTCTGACTATCGCTGTCAGTGCTGCCTCTGGCCAAGTGGATTTTAGCAACATGCTCGCGCTGCACAGGTATGTCAGTGCTGCTCGAGCCAGATAGATGAGTCGCGTCATTAGCTGTAGAAAGTGATGCTTGACGACGACCAGTTCGTCGTGAACTGCTCCATGCAGCTGCGCTTTCGTTCGCTGGCGCTGGCTCACGCTGCCGAGATGTTGGCGACATCGGTGCTGCTATCATGAGTTGCTCATCGCTTACGTGATTTGAGGTGTCTTGCGCACCAGCATCAATGGAAGCGAGTGTGTCGTTGATGGTCGTGGCAGCTGCCGCATGCACTGGCGCTGGAGGTGGTGTGAGCGACTTGTGCGACAATGCAGCTGGTGACGCAACACTTGACTCAACTGGAGCTAGCGGTGACAGCGGACGTGCAGCTTCATGCTCGTCTTCCTCTTCAAGCAGCAGCAGCAGCGCTGCGCTGTTCTCTGCGTCGTCTGCGATCATCGAGATCGAGCGGATGTGCAGTTCGCGTCGCTTCAAGGTCTGGGAACACCGCAACTTGCATCGAGGACTGCCATAGTGCATACAAACCTCTACTGGATCATGTCCTCGAAGCAGAGTCATTCTCACGTCGCAAGTCAAAAGTCACATCACTAGCAAGCACAGATCCATCATCATCGCGAGCGAGCAGCAGCCGCCACAGCAATCGCGCAAGCTTCACGATGAAGCTTCGCATCCTAACGTACAACATCTACTTTGAGCCCGTGGCGATGGACCTGCGCATGCAGGCGATCGGCCGCATTGTCGAGCATGTGCGGCCAGCGATTATGGGCTTCCAAGAGGTCACGCGCACGTCGCTCGAGATGCTCAAGAAGCAGGTGCGGGCTCACATACTGCGCTTCTCGTACCAGCCATGTCGTTGCCACTGATCATGTAATATGAACATGTCCGCTTGCTATCTACAGCGCTGGACACGGTTCTACGACTGCAGCGTCGACATTGCACCGCCATTCTCGGAGGCGTACTTTGTCGTGCTCTTCAGTGCGCTGCCAGTGCTCGCGCTCGAGACACTGCCGTTTGCAAACTCGGGCATGGGTCGAGAGCTCGTGACAATGCGCGTGGAAGTCGCGCCTGGCAAGAGTCTGCTCGTCGGTACGTCGCATCTTGAGAGCATGCCGCAGTTTGCGCGCGCACGCGTGGCGCAGCTCAAAGAAGCGATGCACTTTCTCCAAGAGCGCGTTGAGAGCAGCCCAGTGTCGTCGTCATCGCGCACAGAGTGCCTCGGTGCAGTGTTCATGGGCGACATGAACCTCCTGCACTCGGACTTGAAACTCATGGACTCGCGCGTGGGCCGCACAGTCGCGGACCTCGACATTGAGCACGCGAAGACTGGGCGCTCAAAGTGCCGCGCGTGCGGCGAGACGATCAAGAAAGACACGGTTCGCGTCGGTCGCATGGCGCACGACCAGCTCCCGAACGGACAGCACTTGACGCTCAAGATGTGGTTCCACGAGCAGTGCTTCTTAGCAAGAGCGTCGCACGACGAGCGACAAGTGGTCGAGAACTACTCGCGCCAGCGCTACGCTGTGGAGCGCAGCGCTAGCGCCAATACCTCGACAGCCGCGACCACGCACACACCGATTGATCTAGTGCGTTGTGCATGTGTGGGTGTGAGGTCGCCAGCACGAGGCGCTTGTCTTCTAACGCACTGGTATGCCTGATGTGCTCTTGTTGTCCCAATGCAGGCGACGCTTGGTCTCCCACCTGACTGGAAAGATCTGTGGCTCACGCTCGATGGCAACACGGACGAGAACGGCTGCACGTTTGACGGCAAAGTGAACGCACTCGTGTCGAGCAAAGCGTTCCGCAGTCGTCTCGACCGCATATTCTTTTTCCCAGGCGCGAGTGTGCGCGAGGCGTTCAACACGTCGTCGTCCGCAGTGCTCGATGCGATCCACATTGTCGGCCGCGAACCGATCAGCGACAAGCTCTGGCCGTCCGACCACTTTGGACTGCTCGCAACGTTTGACTTTGACACTGCGCAGTCTGCGACTGCTAGTGCCAGTGCGACTACGACCCGTGCAACCGCGAACACGACAACTACGACGACAATCAGAAGCCCTGCAGCTGCTGCAGGCGCTGCTGCACTTGCGAGAGCAGCGCAAGCGAGTACACCAGAACGCAAAGTGAAAGCAGAACACTCGGTCGATGCGACAGCGACAACGACGTCCACTCCGCCGAAGAAGAAACCAAAAGCGGGAAGCTCGGCTGCCACTGCAGTCAAGATCGAGTGAGCGAGTCGACGAGTACCGATCGCAAGTGAGGAGAGTACGAGATGTGGTGATGTCGAGAGTGTGCGAATCCGTTAGTGTGTACGTGTGCGTACGAGCGAGCGTGTGTTCTTCATACATGTACTTGCAGTCGTGTGTGTTGGTGCGTAAGAGGAGCAGCAGTAGTAGCTCAGACAGTGAGCACGAGCGTCTGAGGTCGTCGTGGTCGTCGACACGCGTGAGGATGCATACGCAGTCAGTCAGTCGGTCAGTACCCTTGAAGTCCTGCGTATCGCGTCGCATTGCTCCCACGTCGGTCGTCGCTGCTGTCGTCGCCATTGTTGCTACTGCGGTAGCTGCTCTTTCGACGCATCTTCATGAGCCCAGCGGCACCGCCACCGATCGCGGACTCTGGCTCCCCGTCGCCATACAGCGCACTTCCGCTTTTGCGAGAACCTTGCTGCTCGAGCCAAATTGGCACTTGCTGCTGCTGCTGCTGTTGGCTTGCAGACGATCCGTGTCGACTGCTCTGGCGCTCGTCACGGTCATTGCGCTGCATGACGACGTACGAGCCGTCGTTCATCGAGTCGTCGTCGTCGTCGTTGGTACCCGATCGACGGCTCTTGCCAGGCGCCGAGTGCGGCGGTGGAAACACGTCGACGACTTGCTTCGCCTCTTCAACTGGGACAGACCGCGGCGGCCGCAGCGCAGCGATGCGACGGACATGCGACGACCGACTCCCGCGCACACACGTTACATCGTCAGCGTTGAAGTGGTCGGCGTTGTTCCCATCTGCGCTGACATCGTCGCTGCTGCTGTCGATCAACGACCGCAGTCGCCGCTGCAGTGCGGCGGAGCAGCTGTCTTGAACAAACTTGGCGAGCTCGTCCGGTCGCGTCTCTTTGAAGAACCGCACGATCTTGAGCGACGCAGCTCGGATCGATGGACTCGGGTGCGTCGCGCACGAACCGAGGAACGGTACTATGTTCTCGACACCGAGTGCTTCACTAGACGGCTTTGCAGCTGCACCACTCGACGACTTGCGTCTAGCCATGGACGTAGCTGTAGGTGCATATGACACGTCGCTCTGTCCTGTCGAACGACTCGCAGTGAGCAAGTCATAGAGCAGCTCGAGTCGCACGAGCAGTTGCCACTGGAGCTTGAGCATCGCGATCTTCTTCACGCGCTTCGACGTCTCAGCTGTCAAGTCGGTCTGCTCCGGTGCGCTCAAGAGCGCGTTGCACACTGCGCTCTTGCCAGCTCCGTTCTTCATTGCGATCGTAAAGAGCAGCGCCTTGACGCGCGAGCGCACACGCACACTCTCGTTCGCAGTCTGCTGCACGACGCTGCGGATCGTCGAGCCCAAGATCAAGTGCACGCCCCACTCGCCCCATGGAATCGCGTACTCGGCGCACACGACGCTGTTCCCAGGCGGGTCGGCAAGAGCTTCGAGGAGCTCAAACGCTGCGAGGCATACACTGGGTGTCCCGTCGAGCAAGAGCTGCTTCGCGAGGAGACACGAGATCTCCCACGCGCCTTTGAAGAGCGGATCTCGCGGCGCAGCGAGGAACATGTCGACGAGTTTGTCGACACCTTGGCACCGAAGCGTCGGCGAGATCGACGTGAGGAGCGCCACGGTCTGGCTCCCACACACTTGTGCCAACTTGTTGACATCGAGTGCGAGTGACTGCTGCCGCGCGCTGTCGATCTCTGGTGCGCTGCTGTCTGTGGCATCGTCACTGCTGCTTGCATTCGACGGCAGTGACTTGTTGATCTGCACGACGCTGCGCGTGATCGCTTCTCGAATCGCTGGCTTTGCCTGCGCGACAAAGTCGTTCAAGTCCATCGCACTACCGTACGCCTCGTCGCTGCCTCCGTTTGTGACTTCGTAGATCGCTGCGTACGTCGCGATCGCAGCGCTGCGCACGTCGACGTGCTTGTTCTCGAGCGCTGGACGAATGAGCTCAAGGATCGCAATGATGTCTGGACGTTGCTGCAGTGCAGACGCACTCGATGCGTGCGCTTCTTTGAGCAAGAGCGTCAACAGCTTGAGTAGCTCACCAGCGAGCAATGGTGACGACGCAGTCGAAGCCGACGCGTTCACGAGCTGCTGGTATTTGTCAACGAGCATCTTGCACATGCGCGCGTGGCCAATGTGGCCCAGCGACGCGAGCGCATGGAGGAGCGTGAAGCAGTCGGAGCGCAAGCGCTGCTTCGTGTCGCCGAGCTTCTGCATCACGAGGCCAACGACCGTCTCAAGGATCGCGTCGACGTACTCGTGCATCGACGTTACGAGCGGGACAAAGTCCGTTGCGATGATCTGGAAGAGCCGCAACGAGCACTGGAACACACGTGCGACCGTGTCGTTGAGTCCGAGCTCGAGCGCAAGGGCGATCACACGAAGCGTCTCGATTGTCTTGGGAAGCGCCTTGTCAGCTGCCACTTTGCCGCTCGCCGTGCAGATCACTTGGCGCTCGATCTCTCGAATCGCTGCTTCGCGCTGTGCCCACGTCTTGTCGAGGAGACACCGCACGAGGTCTTCACCGAGTCCGTCAATGAGACTCGCGTACTGCTCCTTCTGTTCACTTGTCAACGCAGTGCCATACGGCAGCGCCGCTGGCTGCGACTGTGCCGCGCTCGATTGCGCAACTGAGTTGCTCAAGGCTGACAGCGACGCGTTCGAAAGTGCTGGGCGGTGCTTTGTCGATGACCCCGATGCAGTCGGCGGTCGAATGCTGCCAGACGTACTAGGACGCGCCGGCTCGACGTCAAAGTCGTCGACTTCGTCCATGAGCAAGTCGGCTTCAAGCACGCCTCTGTCAACGAGCTTTGAGATGAGCTTCTGTCGCGACGAGCGCGCGAGCGCGTCCAAGAACGGCATTGCAGCGCTCCGTGCGACCTGTAGTGTGTCTGCGACGATCTGGAGCGACACTTGCCGCACGCTCTGGTCCTTATGTTCGCAGACCTGGAGCGCTGCTTGGAGCACGCTCTTGATCGGGAGCGACCCCATCTCGCCTGTCGAGCTCTCTTGGACACCAAACTCGAGCAGGAGCTTTGACACGAGTCCGAGTTTGTTCGCGACGTACACTGCAGAGAGCGACTGCGGAGACGCGCTTCGGTCGCACGCAATCATCTCTTCGAGCACGAACTCGGGTCCGATTGAGTTCGACTGGCGCGAGAGCAAGAGCAGTGCGTCCTCCGTCGTGACGTGCAGTCGCGACTTGGAGTCCCCGAGCTTGACGAGCAATCGGGGGATGAGCGGTCGCACAAAGTCTTGGCGACTCGCCTTGTCGCTCTCGCTTGCAACGGACGCGCTCAGCGCGATCGCAACTTCCATGAGAAGCGCCACGCCGGCTTCAAAGACAGCGTTGACGCGGTCCTGCAGCGCTTGCAAGAGCGTGCGCTGCATCGCATGCAGCACCATGCGCTGCGTTTTGCTCGACTTGATGTCGAACGTGAGCTGTCGCGAGTCGATCTGCGCTTGCAAGAAGCTCAGAGCTTCGACACGAGGCGCCCAGGCGTTTGAGAACAAGCATCGCGTGACCTTCTCGCCAAAGACGCCAATGATGTCAGCTGCGTCGTCCTTGTGCTGCTCCTGAATCGGCTCTGCGTACGGCAAGTCGTCTTCGCGCTGCGCACTCTTGGCGCGCGGCGACATTGCTGGCGTCAGTTCGCCAAACATTGTGGTTGCTTTCACTGACGAGCTGCTGTCGACTCCTGCAGACGATGATGACGATGTTGTGTTGAGGCGCTTGCTGCCCTGGAGCGCGTTCTTGAGTCCGTTGTTGATCTTGGCTTGGATCGACGGCTTCAGCGGCTGGTTCTGCTGCTTGAAGATCGTCTCGCTCCAGCTCTTCATCTGCTCGTAGATCTCATCGACGGATCCGCTCATCTCTAGCAGCGCAAGCAGAGACATTGTCAGGGAGAGGTCCACGCAGCGCAGTTCGTTATCGCCACCAACGAGCCAGAGACGCACCAGACTGTTCGCATCGAATGAGCAGACACTGCACGAGCAAGTCGACCGCCGCAGTGCGGACGTGCACGCTCGAGTTCTCGAGCGACGCCATGCTAATGCGCAGCGTGTCGGCAAAGCTCAGACCGCTCGACGCTTGGTCGAGCCGGTACTGACTCGCAATCGTATTGAGGATCTTGATCGACACGAGCTGAAGGCGCCACGAGACGTTTGCGCTGCTTGCAGTCGTCACGGATGCGCTCTCAGTCGCTTTCACTGGCGACACGAGCGCTGTTGACGTAGGGGCAAGCGCCATGATCTGTGCAATCTGCGCGGTCAAGTAGCGCGTGAGGTCCATGCTCTTGCAGATGAGGAACAGGAGCGATGCCACAGCTTCGCTCGCGTCCTTTTCGTTCGATCCTGCACCGCGGTTCAGCAGTGCGCTCGCAATGTGCTGGAGCACTGGCCGCTCGCGATGGAACTGCAGTGTATGGAACGCTTTCTCGCTCATGACAGCGCTGAACGCGGCTTTGAGCAGTGCGTTGCAGCAGCTCGAGACGACTTGTACCACAGCGTCCTGGAACCCGACGACGATCATCTGACACGCACCATCAAAGAGCTTGATCGCGGCTTTGCTGTTCGAGACGCTCTGGAAGCTCAGACTCGCGTCGTTGATCGCACTCACGCGCGCTTTCCACGCCTTGCTCCGGAACCCGCGGCTGATGTCCGACCCGAACGCACCTTTGATGCTCTCGAGCGCGCGCTTTTGCTCTCGTCCTTCAGGCGAGCTGTCATCTTCGTTGTCCTCGTCGTCATCGCTCCCATCGGCAGCAGCTTCGAGGCCATCGTCGTCTTCGTCATCGCCGCCATCATGTTCGTCAGGCAGCAATACTGCAAGTATCGAGGCGTCTGAGACGTCGACTGGTGTCTTGCCTTGATCATCGCATGCGTGGACATCTGCACCGGCATCCAAGAGGATCTTGACGACGCGCTTGTGGTTCTGCGCACACGCAAAGTGGAGCGGCGTCTTGCCATTGCGTCGCGTACCAGAGAGCTCTGCGTTGCACTCGACGAGGAAGTTCGCAACATCTTCGTGGCCTTTGAAGCACGCGATCTGGAGCGGCGTGAAGATCCCGTGGTCGCCCTCGCGCGGTGCAATGTCGCTGCGGTCGCTGTAGTCCGTATCAATGTCTGCGCCGTTCGAGATGAGCCATTTCACGAGTGGCAAGCGACCGCTACTCGATGCGTAGAACAGCGGCGTGTGACCGAACGCATTCGGTTCATTCAGAAACAGCTCGGCCATGCCGTCGAGCATGAGCAAGTACTTGCACGCGTCGAGGTTGCCGTTGTCGCATGCGTAGTGCAGGAGCGTGTTCTTCGTCTTGGCTTCGAGCAGCGACTCGATCACAGCGCGCTGGTCTGCTGGACTTGGTGTTGCTGCTCCATGCTCCGCTCCATGACCGTCACTGCCGTGGAGCACGATCTCGAGGTAGTCCTTCACAGTCTGGAATTCGTCCTGCTGCGCCGCTTGGAAGAGCTCCTTGAGCGTCACGCTCTGCCCATGCGGCATGGTCGTCGCAAGAGGCGAAGACCGAGTCACGAGCGGCGAGGTGTTGTTCGCACACACAGAGGCTGGCGTCCCTTTCGATGCGGACCGACAGATACCTTGGCGCTACAGCGCGAGCGCTTGTCTCGCCTCACTGTCGCGAGCGTGCTTGCTCGATCTATACGCCTGACACTTTGCACGCAACGTCGCGACTGATCGAGGCAACGAGGCGTCGCTTCACCATCGCTATCACGATAGTCAAGCCAAAGCACTGCGTCTAAGCCACAGGGTCGTCTGGACGCTATGGAACAGATGTGCTCTCGAAAACAGGAGGGATGACACGCCCATCTTGCGCTACTCGTACATAGGACATCGCCCAGCCCAACTGCCCAATTGACGCCCTTTGAGAGAGACCAGTCTCGATTTCGCCGCCCAGCGCACAAGTTCATCCTTCGCCTCGCTCCACACACCGCTACACAGTCGCTTTCGGCTCGCGTCGCGCTGCTCGCCTGCTCCTGACGTCAAGTGAATCAAGAGCCGTCGAGTAACGAGTCAAGCGTCTGTCCAAGCGTCTGTCGCGGAGCAAGTGCTGAAGATGGCGTCGCTCGCTTGCGCATCGAGACGCATGTTCCAAGTCAAGCTTCGTTCAGACCTCCTGCTTCAGTGCGACCGTCATGTCTGTCCCACGCACCCAGCCGCTACGAGACCGCGTCGAGGTACAGCCGCTCGAAGACGCATCCAGGCTTTGTGATGCTGCCAGACTACGACGCGAGGAAGGACAAGTGCGTGATCCAATCCGTGGGCGACGGCAAGCGATCCTTGAAACGTGCCCACCCGGTGAAACGCCGGACTCGGTTGCATGATGATGACCTCTAGGTCGCTAGTAAGTGCTGGCTGTTGCTATAGCCATAGCGCCACACACAGGAGTCAGCTGATAACCGATAACTAACACCCGACTGGTTCTAGTCTCCGACGTCAAGTTGCGCAGTGATGCAGTGATGACTATGGAGCCTCTGACGTCACACACCAGTCCTCGCGCGGCGTACTCGAATGCCTCCATCACCAGACTAGACGAGCAAATATGTCCATCAAGCAGAAGAATCGTCACCGACTTGACGTTCCTAGACGCTGCTGCTTGCCTGCAAACGTGAGGTAGTCGAGGACTTGACTCATCTGCGGTCGCTGCGTCGGGTTGCGCTGCAGCAACATCCGAAGGAGCGACCGGAGCGTTGCGCTCGTTGCGATCGGGATCGCTTGCATCACGTCTTCGAGCGTTTGCAAGTGCACGATTCGTCGCATCGGTGGTGGTGGTGATGATAGCTGCTCAGACCTTGTCGAACTGTCAGCGTGTTGCTTTGACGTACAGGCTTGGAGCTGCTGCTGCTGCCAGAGCACGAGCGCTTCAACCAGCGCACAGCCAAGCATCCAGACATCCGCTTTTGCAGTCACTGGTTGCTTATCTGTGAGCGCTTCAGGCGGCGCGAGGCAGTAGTTGAGACACTGCAAGAGCCCGCCAGAGCGTAGCTGCTCGTCTGTGAACGCGGCTTTGCATACGAGGAACCCCGTGAGGCGTACGTGCACAGTGTTCGAGGCGTCCGCCTCGGCAATGTAGATGTTGTCAAGGCTGACGTTGAGATGCACGACGCCGAGGCTGTGCATCGCTGCTAAGCCTGCAGCGACCTCGCGAAACGTTGTGAGCAGATGCTGCTCGAAGCGAGCGTATGCGTGGCTGACATTGTCGCCAACAGTGTCGTCAACAGTGTCGTCGCGCGTGAGGTAGTGCGTGTGAAAGTGCTGGAGCCACGTCCCGCCGCCAAAGAACTCAGTCGCGACGAACAGGATCGGCCAGCACTCGACGAGCATGCCCGAGTCCGCAAAGACCTGGTACGTGTGCCGCGACACAGACGCGACGCATGCAACGTACGGACTCTGGAGCTGCTCTTCCAAGAGCTTGAGCTGCTTGAACGCGTAGTCGGCTTCCTGTTCATTGCGGCACGGCAGTGTGTTCAGAACGTAGTGGTTTGCACACGAGCCATCGCGCTGCGAGTGCTCGGAGCGATCGAGCATCTGCAGTACCAAGTGCTGCGGTGCAGGTATTGCGAGACAGCGGAGGAACTCGAGGCGATAGAGCAGCGACGACGGGTTCACAATGTGCGTGAGCATGCGGATGTACGCGTTCGACGCTGCGTCTTGGACCTGGAGCAGCGGACGCTCAAGTGCGCGACGCGTGCGCTCGAGCAGCAGTCGCATTGCGACGTCTTCAGCTTGCATGCTCTTGCGCTCGCTCTCTTCGCGCTCAAACACTTGCATCGCAAGCTGCAGACGCACGTCTGCGTCGCTCGCACCTGCTTTCGACGACGTCCGCTTCTTCTTCGTCGGGCTCTTGATGCGAAGCTTTGCCTCTGCGTACTTGTGGACTCTTTGCTTGGCGGTTGTGTCGTTGCTCGCAGAGTCAGCGCTCAGGATACGCTCCGTGAGCGCCACGAGCGACCGAAGCACATCGAGTACGATCGCTTCATCGCTATCAGCAACGATGTCACAGTCGTCGCTTGTCGCAGTCGCTTGCATTGAGCTTGGAGCAGCGCCATTGTCTGTAGCGCTAGTGCTTGGATCTGCTTCGTGAGCTTGCTCCTCGGCGATAGGGACACCCGAAGCGCTAGCCTCAGTGTCTTGTGGCGCACTGTCGCTGCTTGTAACGAGCTTGAGCTCCTCTTCTTTCACTTGCAGTGCGTACCGAGCTGCCCACTGACTGCGATGCGCGCTCTCGCGCTCTTCGACGTCGCGTCGCTCGAGGTCCCACTTGCGGCGCCGACAGAGACAGCAGTAGAGCGGCAGCGCCGCGTGGAACTGGATGAAGCGGTGGTGGTGGTGCTTCTCCCACTCGTCCTTTGGTGCCAATGCGACACTGTCGTCGTCGCCATCAAGGTCGTGTGAGCAGAACGCCTCGCGCTGCGCTTGCTCTTGACGCAGGCGCATCTGCTCGTCTGCGGCTTTAAGCGCAGCGATCTCGAGCTCGACTTTCTTCTTTGACACGATGCCGACGCGAGCGCGGAGTCGACTGACGCCTGGCGTCGACGCTGCTGCTTCGAGCGTCGCGTCGATCTCGCCTTCTGCGTCGTGGACGGCGCGCTTGACGCTCGTGAAGTGGTCAACTGCGTCTTCGACGATCGCGACAAACGCCGCAAAGTCGTCGATCGTGACGCTGTAGTCGCGCACGTTGGCGCTCGATGCGAACGTCAGGACAAACTGCTGCAGGTCTGGCGTGTTGATGAGCTCCTCAAGACCGTGCACTTGGAGTGCGTACTGCTGCGCGCGCCTGTGATGCCAGACCGTCAGGTCACAAGACAGCATTAGTTTGAGAGATAGAGGCTACAAGCACCCATCGCTACGAGCTACAGTTGTCGACACGGCAGCGCACTGGTTTGTGAAGATGCCAAAGAGGATCTGGAGCAAGTGGAGCTTGCCCTGCGCTGCTTCATCAAGGAGCACAAAGACCTTCTGGATGCAGCTGCGATGGTGTGCTGCCGCACTCTGCTGCTCTTGCGCAAACCGCTCGGCCATCTCTGGCTCCATGCTCGCGCGCTGCTTCGCTTCGAGGTCTGCGCGATGCTGTAGCGACGAGAGCAGCAAGATGCGCTGCTGCTGGAGCTCGGTGCTGCACTTGATCTGGCGCAGCAAGTGCGCTATGAGCTCAGTGCGACACTGCTGGAGCATCTCGTGCTGCTGCTTGCGCGTACGCACTTGGTCATGATGGCGCTGTCGCTCTTTGCGCAGTACGCGGCGCTGCTTGATGCGGTCGACTTCGCGCTCGAGGCGCCAGCGAACGGTGTCGTCGAGCGTGAAGAGTGCGCCAACGTTGCGCACGCCAGTTTGCTGGTTCGAGACGTATGCAGTGGCAACTGCAAGCTGACCAACAGTGGTGGCGCTGCTATCGTGAAGATTTCCAGCCACTTCAGTCTGTGAGAGCGCAAGCTGCAAGTACGTGGCCATGACTTTGTCGCGCTGCCGCTTTTGTCGCTTCTCGTTGTTCGCCGCGTTGCGCTTGAACCGCGCTTCAGCAGCAGGCGACACAAACTTCTTGGGCTTCTGCTTCTTGCTCCCAGTCTTCTTGTGAGACGATTTCGCGTTGAAGCTTGCGTCATGGAAGCACGCGTCAGCTTCTTCGACTTGATCGAGCATCGCGAGCATCGCGTCGGTGACACTGATTGCGATCTCAAACGCCGAGTACTCGTCCTTGCTCTTTGTCGATGTCTCTAGGGCTCGACGACCATCCGCAGTGCTCGCTTCGAGGTCGCTACTTTGCGCTGCACTCTCGTCATCGTCGATGTCGTCTCCAGCTTCTGGTGGCAGCTCCCAGACCGACTCGCCTGTGACGGCGTTGTAAAAGTACATGCTGCCATGCTCGTCGGTGAAGACGTCCCATGAATTCGAGCGAGTACTGGTCATTACAGCGAGCGGGCGGCGCCAGATCCAAGCACTGGTTGGCGTTGTCGTGCATGCGCTCGCATGCACAGCTACGCGGAGTAGCAGAGGCGCACGACGTCGTTGTCGACCAGAGCACGTGCACGAACATGATGAACCAAAGTTGTTCATCATGTCGTGGTAGTGAAATAAGCGAGACATTGATGTGGTCCACCGAAACCAAATGAATCACTTGAAATTTGTATGTTGTGTGTCAGAGAACCAAATCCGAGCCGTTTCATTCTCGCTCGGTTCTGCGTCGCTTCGCGTCCCAAGATACCATTGAAAAAGATCCGACTAAGTCAATATGCTCGAGTTGCTTGGTGCAGTCGCGGTGTTGCTTGGTGTTCCTTGGTGCAGCCGCGGTGTTGTTGAGCTCGTGCTATTCGCAAACAAGCTCTAGACTGCCTACGTGCCTCGATCCAGCGCTTCCTCGACCTCCTATCTACCAAGATGCTGTTCTCGTGCGCTGACTGGCTCACTGTTGACCCAGCGCTGCTTCAGCACGTCGTGATCGAAGACGACGCGAGTGGAGACTCGTCATCCGTGCTCTCGGCTCCTGCACACGCACTCGGCGCACCATTCAAGATGCTCAGTGCTCTCGAGCACTCGTCGATAACGCTGTCTGCATCTGTCGACAGCGACAACCTCGTGCAATCGCCGCGGAGCTTCCAGGAACTGCAGCGTGGGAGCTTGAGTCTCCGTAGCAGCATCGAGGAGTTCAACGCGATCATTGATGCCGACATGAACGGCGATAGCTACTGGAGCGCAGACTCAGCTGGCGCTTTGCCACAGCAACTTGGCGCACGCTTCTTTGCAAGCGCTGCTGCCTCGAGTGGCATCAAGTACGGCTGGACGCCGTTCCAAGCCGGCGAGTTTCAGTTCGCAAGTCATGCACAGAGCAGCAGTAACAGTAGCGGCAGTAGCCGATGGAGCTGGTCATGAGGGTGTCGTCGCTCTAGCTCTTCCTTGTTCATGTTGTCACTTTTTGCGCTTCAATACGTGAATTTCAATACACACAACCTAACTATTGAGGAAAAGTCATCGCAATGACGACAACGACTATGCTCGAGAGCAGTGCGAGCAGCAGCAGTGTCGCGACGCTGCTGTCGTTCCTGTTTGTCGGTGC
>JAASFN010000315.1:0-24513 GCA_023333795.1 Globisporangium rhizosaccharum | reverse complement strand
TCGCAGACCAAGCACCAATCTGATTGATTTTTGATGCAAAATATTGCCTGTTGCTTTAACTCCATTTTCACGCATTTTCTGCGAAAAATATGCAATTTTGGTCTTCACAACTCCAAAAATATCCATGTTCACAAACCACTGTCGCGGATTGTAGTGTCGTCCCCGCTGGGGTGATACTTCTATTCATCACACTTCTATTCATCACACGACAATAGCGTTTTGCATAGTGAAATAAAAAAGGATGAATAAAATCCGGGAAAATAAAAAATAGGAGTGAAGGAACCGAAGCCGAAGCAGACATGGTCTGCGTAGGCGGCCCAGCGACCGAAGGTTTACTGAACGGAGAACACAACACTGTCCAGTACATGCTCTATTTTGGTCTGGGCGCGAAGGCCCGGAGGGCCGAACGCGCGAGAAAATGTTGGCCGATACTACAGCTGATTGGACGTTTATGATAGAGGTTGTACTGTTCCATTACACTTAAACTTAATACAAGTATGGGTATACAAAGCCAGTATGGAACAGAAATGTCGCCCCACTGGGGCTACACTACAATTGTGCCCAAGGCTGAGTTCATCCATGCCTGTATGAGTGTGTTGATGGTAGTTGCCGTTGCTTGACTTTTTGCAGCTGCCATGCGTTCGTTCACCACACACAAAGTGGTGCCACCTTTCTGTTGTTTTTGCGAGCCAAACCGGTCGTTTCCGCCTCACAAATCGCAATTGGATCAGAAAAGTAAATAAAATAAATATAGCGTGGCGATGAGAATCGGTTTGGCGTGATTGGTGTGGATGATAAAATATCACGCCAAATTTTAATTTCCGCGAAAGGTGTTTAGCGTGGAGCTTAGCGAGACCGGTGTGGATGCCCTTACACTGTACGTATAGCTATAAAACAGGACCCTGTGGCTTTTGCTACAAACCCTCTTCATCGCAAGTCAAGCACGAGAAACCGCTTTGCACATCTCAAAAATGTCGTGGTTTTCGAGGGTGTCTGCAAAGCTGTTTCCCACGTTGTATTAGCATTTGTACTGTCGAAAAAGAAACCTATTTGCAAACAGCAAAGATAAGTGTTTGCAATAAGGTTGGTCCAACTAGCAGCAACTCGAGCTGGCTTTCTACCCAGGACGCCGTCGCACACGTGTCTCGGTTCGCGCGAGCACACAGTCGTCGTCAAACATGGTGCTCTCGAACAAGCGTTCAAGTTCGCGAAGCGCTTGCTAAGCGCCCAAAGTTAAGATTTGGACAAACCCAAATTGAAAATGACTTAAAGCAGTACATTTATTTGTATCGGGAGTTTCTATTTGAATGTTTACGTCACGGGCGAACTCTCGCATGCGCCAAAGTCGAATCAAACATGCTAGGCACTGGCTGTAAGACCAAACGCCAGCATAATAGAGCCGCTGCCGACAAATAAACTAGAGCCTCAAAGGTCGGATTGTATACTACATCTCGCGCTTGCGTCTCGACAAACAACCAATGGCTGCAAGGACACGTTGACAGTGTTGTACGATTTGACGAACACTCATTGATCATTTTTGGCAGCTGAAACGATGAACTGCATTGGGTTCTTGCCACGCCGTTTAGAGAGATAGGCAGAAGCGGTTGACAAGAAGGCGTGCCAGTATAGGAACCCCTAATAGACAAGATCGTCACATTCCTTAATCACCTAGTCCTCAACACCTTCTACACTTAACTCTTCGCACTGCTCATCGTCGCTGTTCGTCGCTATGAAGCCGATTTGCGCAAAAGTACGCTGGGTGGAACATGGTGTAACCACAAGCAATTCAGCATCGAGGTTCTATAGACCGACGTCGAGATCTTCATCAATCTGTACTAGTATGCAGTGTCAGCGCTACGGCTATAACTCGACTTCAAACACGTTCGGCACACACAGAGACGACAGTGCGTCTCGTGCCAGCGAACACGTACGATGCCACTAGATTTCGATTCCTACAGAGCTCTTGGACTACTCATGCGTTTTTTGCAACAAGTGCTCATCCAGATCTTGCCTTTGTTCTCGGTCAATTTGGTCGACTCAACTCATCATTTAAAACCGTACCGACGGCTTGCGACATCCGCGCTTTTCCCGAACTGGAGAGTGTTGCCAGTCCGACTGGTGACCAGCCCATCGCCACACTTCGTTCCACGGCTCAAGAACTCGAGACATCACACCACAGTCGTGTGGCCACGAGACCAGCGAAGCGAAGACAGTGTGTCCGACTGGGGACCCAAGGCCCAACTGGAGAAGACTAGAGAGCGTGAAGCCACGACAGCCCAAGACAGACGCGGATCCGCCACCCAACACGAAGACACGAGCGGATACCGTCCACGACCAAGGCGTACACACCTGTGCCGCTCGCGAACACGGCTAGTGCTAGTGTGAAGGAGCTCAGCACGTTGCATGTTGCGCGCTCACTAAGACTGAATAAACTTCCCTTTTTGCCAGCTTCTGCTCAAGTCGACCGGATCCTCGCTCCTGCCCAAGACTCTTCACAACAACGGAGTGCTGCACACAACAGCGCGTGGTGGGTGTCGTGTATACGATGCATTTGGCGTGACTGCTTGCATCTTGGGAGGCTTCAACCCCTCTCCTGCCCATTTGCCCATCTGTATACTCGGTGCTTATGAGTGAGTCAAGGTCATGCATCTGTGTGCATTCCGTATTTGTAGCGGGGTCACCGCACACTACGCGCTAGGTACGACTAGCGACCCCCACTCCTGCATATTCCATCTTGGAGGTTGTCCTTTTAGAGTGTTCTTCAACAGGGAAATCCTCTATTAGAGCGCTTCCATAATTGGGTGGCTCTCAGTACTTCCGTACTTAGTCGACAGCATTCATAACATCAAATCAAAAACCTCAGTTGAAAAATCACCCAATCGCTTCCTCAGGAGTCCACGTGCAAGCCAAAGTCATATTCCGTGACAATATTCCTTTGTGTGCCTGTGTACTCTGAGATCAGAATGCGCGAGTGCTGGAAAGCGCTCCGTGCTGGATCGAGGAGGAGAGCCGCCAAAAAACCAGAAACATCAAGACTTGGAGTCATCCCAGGCCGCCAGTTGTCTTTGCGAACGCGCCCTGTGAAAAGCTCCCCAAGAAGATCCCGAGAGTCGCCGCGCCGCTGCTGAGTTGCGAGTACGTGCTGCAGATGACCTCTCCAGGAAGACTCGAGTGTCTCCGCCAGGGCTGCCGTTTGGACCCCGGCCGAGCGTCGATCAAGAACTACTACTACTACTACCGACTGCGTGAGGTTGAACGCATCCCTCCCAGTCACACGTCCGAAAAGACCAAGCTCCTAGTTGACACCCCAGTCCTACCCGTTCCGGTGGTTGATTCCGGTCTCGGGCCAAGCAACCCGATTGACACCCCAGTCCCTCGAGCACCCCTCCATTTCTTCGAGATTGACCCGATTCCCCAGAGCGCGAACGGCGACGCTCCGGGTGAAACTAGTGACGTATCGCCAGGCAAGGTCTCAGTCCAGACCACAGCAAAAACAGGAATCCCCGAAGGGTGTGTTACCGAGGCTCGAACGATCGAGGCATCCTTGCCATCAGGCTTGAGATTTGCTTAGATTCAAAGAGCCAAAGGGACACAACGTGAGGTACTGACCACCCACTGGAAAGCGTGCTACCCCTTTGCGCAACCCAGACCCCCATCTTCGGCTCAAGGAAGCTCAAGGTCGTTCAAGGACGCTCAAGGTAGTCCAAGGTCGCTCAAGGCACCCATCAAGTCTCCAGTCAGTCCGAAGTTCCAGACCATCTCCAGTCTCGCCCGGCTTCTCCAGTCGAGACCACTATCCGCATCGCGCACCGTGCAAGATCGCACCAGATTTTGCACACCACATCATCACAGTGACACGAAGATAAGACGTGGATCATCTTCATGTTTGTTGGCGAGGTGGCGAGCTGTATGCCGCGTCAATCATCTTTGCTCTCTCAGCTCAGAGGTCGAGTACGTTACTACATGTGAGGCGAGCACTAAGGCAACGGCGACAGTCAACATCGTCAACAAAGTGCTTAAGAGCAAAGTGCTGCATGTATGACTCGGTGTTGACAACTAGTCGAGGATTGGGATGGCAATAAACCCAATTTTCAGTTGTTTCACAAGCCTTATCGATCTTTGATATCACTACTTTCGAGATTAACGGCCCTTATTGTGCTTAGAACAGTATCCATTAGATCGACAAACATGTGCAACATTTTTCATTTCCCCTCCCGCCAAAAACCAAGCTCACGCGCACATCCCGCACGCGACGGGTAGCACCACATTATCTTGCCGGATCTCGAGTTCTTCGCACATGCTTTCAGGGCGCGTCAGCTCGCTCGCACATGTGCTTGCAGCGACGAACTCAGCTGCGCACGTGCCTTCTACGGCGAGGCTCTGGCTCTTTGCTTGCACAATCGTCGAACAGCAAGCTCCGGCACCTAGTGATCGACGTAGTAGAGGTTGTAGAGATGATACATATACTGAAACCGCGCAATCATCTGTTGGCACAGACATTGAAGTAAACCCTTGCATGTGCATCACGTACACGCACTGAGTCTTGTCCTTCCAGTAGTCAGGATCGATCAGGATCCCTGTGTATTCTCCGGAGGGGGAGGGGTGTACTGCGATGTGTACACTGCGTATCCAAGTGGACCGGCTCTGAGCTGTAGCCCGTCGAGCTGTCGCAGCCGGTTGCAATAGTCCAATCCGACCGAACCGAGACTGTAGCTGTTCTTTGTCATGTTCAAAGCAGTTGTTCTTTGTACATAACATCCCGAGGCGGAATTTTGCGCAGTGGTTGACGAGGCACTGATGGCTGCAATCGTCCACGACGACAACTGAGAGTTATCGCGATGACAGTTCACCACAGCCAGTCAACCATTCTTCATCGCCCGCGTTGCACTTACCTTTCGCGTCGGTCGTTTTCGTATCTTGTGTGAAACATGTGGTCAATTGTCAGTTTGTCCGGTGTGTTGTCTGTTTGTTGTGGTTGATTTCCAGTAGATTTGCATGGGTTCGCGTCTTGACTTGATTAAAGTATGCTCTGAGAAAACCTCGTTGCGTGGTCAAAGAGAAGCCACGACGACCTCGCTTGATCGGCTGACGCCATCGGACTTGCCGATCGCTATCTCGCTCGATCGATCGACCGTCGTTGGCGCAGTCCATCATCGGCGCACCATCCGTCGCGCGCATCCGAGCAGCAAGCATGTCGCCGCTGCGAGTCACCACTGCCGCCGGCGATGCTGCGCGCTCGCAGCTCAAGCTCAAGCACAAGCGCGACGCTGCGCCATCGCACAAGCGCAAGCACGTGCGGTTCTCGAGCGAGCCGCCCGAGTGGCTCGAGCAGCTCGAGACGTACTACCCGACGCCGCAAGACGCGCGGCCAGTGCTCCCAACAACGTCGATCCGGCGCTTCACGATCGACGAAGTCGAGCTATACTTCTCCGAAGACCTCGCACTGCAGCCCGTGTCTGAGCGCGACTACGCCGTGCATGCGATCAAAGGTCGCGATGAGTTTCTCGCATGCGGGAGCGTCGAGTACCGGAAGCTCCACATGGGCATTACGATCTGGCGCGCGTGCTGGGCCGAGCTCTACCACGGCGTGCTCATGCTGCGCAAGTACAAAGACAAGAGCGTCGAGAAGAAGCGGACGCTCGTGCCGATTGCCGACTGCGCACTGGCGTTCGTCGACTTTAAAGACAACGTCCTCGCAGTCTCGTACCAGTTCCAGGGCCAGCCGAAGCGCCGCGTCTTACGCTTTGCGTGCGCGAGCGAGCTCTTTCTCTGGTGGTGGGCGCTCCACATCGCGGCGATGTCGCCTGTCGACGGCCACGTGCTGCACAAGTCGATGAGTCGCCCCGCGCTCTCGCCGCTCTTCTTCCTCGCGACCGCTGAGAGCGCAGCGGAGAGCGTCTTCTTCCCTCACGCAATGCTCAAAGAGCGGCCAGTGTCTGCACGAGCCGGTCGCAGTGGCAGCGGCAACAGCAGACAGCGCCACGCACCGAGTCACCGCAGTGACGAGACTGGCAAGAGCGGCGCCGGTGGCAATGGCGCGTCAGCAGCGCCTGACCGGAGCTACGGTGTCGTGCACTTGATCTTTGTGCGCCACGGCGAGGCTGAGAACATGCACTTTCGCGTGTGCGATCGCGAGAAGAAGCTCACGTCGCGCGGACTGGAGCAAGCTGAGGTGACAGCGCAGTTCCTCCAGTCGCAGCTCGCAGCAGACAGGAGCGTGACGGACAAGAGCGTCACGCTCATCTACGGCGGTTTGCGCCGGACTGTCGAGACTGCGTCTGCGCTCGCAAGCGCGATGCCGTGGCTCACGCACAAGTTTGAGTGCAGCTTGCTCGATGAAGGCGCGCCGCATGCCGTTGGTCCAGAGCTGCGGCAAGAGTACCGCGACGCAATGCACAAGATCGCGTTCGAGTCGATCTGCCGCTGGACCGACGACGGCAAAGCAAAGCAGCCGCGCGCAAACAGCCACGGGACGTACACGCGCCGTCGCCGCGACGCGTACAAGATCATCGTGTGCCACGCGAGCTTCATTCAGTACTGCGTCGCGCAGTGCTACGGCGTAGCAAAAGAGGTGATCCAGCTCGGGGCGCCGATCGCGCACTGCAGTCTCACGCAGATCGACGTCATGAAAGGCGACGCGATGGAGGCCGAGTTCACGAACCGCGTCACGCACTTGCCGCTCACGCATCGCACGAGCGACTGAGCTAGTGCAGTTCAGAGAGAGAGAGAACGAACGCAGCAGTCACGTTGGCATGGCCGTGTGCGTAGTAGTATTTATGAGCGTCGTCAGTGCTGCTCGGCAGTGGTGCAAGAGAGAGAGACTCGTGCATTGAACGTGGGCAGTGTATGTATGTGTATTGAGAGAGAGAGAGAGAGATGTGCAAGTGAACAAGTCCCACGACGGTGACGGGGGCGACTGCGTGTGTGAAGAGATCGATGAATGGCTGGCTGGCTGGTTGGTTGAATGACTTGATGATGAGAGGGTCTCACAGCGGACAGATGCTCTTGGGGCTCGTTCGGTCGCTCGGTGTGCAATACTTGCCTCTGAACGTGTTTGGCGACGTCATTGGCAGCGCTGCCGACGAGCCGAGCGTGACGACGTAGTGCCCTTCGTTTGCGATAGCACCGCACGACTCGGGCGTGAACTTGTCCACTGACGACTTGCCGACGCGGGCGATCGCTTCGTCGACGCTCAGTGGGTACCGTCCGACTGCGAGGACGTAGTCGCCAGGTGGGAGCGCGAGCGAGAAGAACGGGTCGCGAAAGCTGATCGAATGCCGTCCAGTGCGCAGCGCAAAGTTGTCATCGTCGTCGCCGGCGTTGATGAGGTCCGTGATCTTGAGACCGCTGCGGTTCGCGCGGAAGAGGTACGCCACGGGGTCAATGTACGCGCTGCTGCAGTGACCGTTGATGTCGAGGTAGATCTCGCCGTTCTGCGTCTCGTACGACGACACTTCGACCGACACGCGGCCAAACGTGTTGACTGTGAACGGGACGTGGTCGGCAGAGACTGCGCCGCTCTGCCGCACGATCGTGCCGTCGATGGTCGCAGCAATCGAGAGCGCCGCTTCTTTATGGTACGGACACGACGCATACGGCTGCACGGCGTTCGGAACGCTGCACTGCGAGCCAATGTAGGTCCCAGGTGAGCTCACCTGTACGCTAGCGCTTGCTGACACAGTGACGCGGTAGCTGCCGTAGTTTGACACCTTTGCACTGCAGACGCGCGGGAGACGCGCGGCGCCGTTTGTCTTAGAGACAGCGTCAGCTTTCGACATGGCGGACGTGCCGATGGCGAGACGGTACGAGCCCTTTGTCAGCGGGAGGTACATGTACGAGTCGAGCGAGCTGACTGAGCCGTCTTTCATGCCGTAGCCTGCCGGTGCGTCCTTGTTCTGCGCAATGACGTCGCTCTGAGTGATCGTGTTGCCCTGGAGCTGGAACAGAATGATCTTCGAGTCAATGTACGCGGCGTTGCAGTCGCCGTTCACGTCGACGTACGTGTTCGCCGCATTGGTGGTTGTGACTTCCTCCATCGAGAGCACGTCGAGCTCGACGTCTGCGTCCGTGCTCAGCGTGAAGTCGATGTAGTCGACTGACGTCGTCGACCCAGTGGCAAAGATCGTGCCGTCGACACGCGCTTGGACTGTCAACGTTGGGTTCGGTGCCTGGGTCACCGGTGCTGGTGTCACTGGTGCTGGTGCGGGCGTCGGCGCTGGCGTCACAGGCGCAGGTGTGGGCTCTTGGTAGACTGCGCACTTTGGCAGGACGTTCTTCGCGCGCAAGTCGCGCACAATCTTGTTGCTGTTGATCGCAGTGTTCGGGCACCCGCCGCAGTGGTGCAGCGCAATGACAGCGTTGTCGGTCGTCGAGATCACGGGCGAGCCAGACGACCCTGCGCGCGTGTCGAGATTGTACGCGACCTGATCGACTGCACAGCCGCCAGTCGTGAGCGACGTGACTGCACCCAAGCCGCCCGTGTCGTCCTTTGCAGCAATGCGCATGCCCCAGCCGCTTGGGTGCTGTGGGATATAGATCTCATCGCTCAGTGTCGCGCCGCTCTCACGCAGCGTCAAGTAACCGTACGTGCGCGACCAGTCGATGTCGAGCTTCACGAGCGTGTAGTCGAGGTCGACACTCGTCGTAATGAGCGTTGACGACCGCGCAACGACTGTGCCAGCGCATCCGAGTGGACTCTGGCAGTTCGTGTCGCAGCTCTCACGGCGCGCATTGAACTCAAACTCGGTCGAGCTCGCGTGCGCTTGCGTCGAGATGCAGTGGTTGTTCGTCACGACGTGGCCTTCGCAGCCGAGGAGCCAGCCCGTGCAGAAGAAGCTCCCAGTGTCTTTGTGAATGAGCAAGCGGATCACCGCGCGACTCGCTTTGTTCTTGTCATTGTCGCTGTTGAAGCACGCGGCTTCGCGCGTGTTGTCGGCGCCGCAGACCTCTTCGACCTGCGACTCCAGCTTGCTCGCTGGACTCGCTGTGTCGTGGATCTTGTCGATCTTGAAGCCTTTGCAGAGCGACGGCGACGACGGCTCAGCGCGCTCTTTCGTCACGAGCTCGACCGTGACGACGTTCGAGAACAGCGTCGCAGCGAAGAACTCGGTGTGGACTTCGTCGCCGCGGTACGTGAACGAGCTCACTTGGTTCCCACTCGTCGAGTTGCTCGACTTGCCAGACGTGTAGATGATCACGCGGTCATTTGGCGGGAGGTTAAAGTGTGAGAAGTGGAGCGTCGTGAAGTCGCCGATCGAGCTCGCTTGGTACGTCGTCGTGGTCATTGGCTCTGGGTAGGGCTCCTTGCTCTTGCAGCCGGCGCCGATGTTGTCGACCGAGACGATGCCCGGGACGTCAGCTGCCTTAAACGCCTGTGCTGTTGGCGTCCATAACGACATCGACATCGCCATCACCATTGCAACGCTTAGCATGTGCATCGTGCTGCTGTGGTGTCGTTTGTCTAGTGTCTGCGAGCAAAGCGACGGACGTCTGCTGCTCTTGCTGCGGCTGCTGGTCGACCCTGGTCGAATTTGGGAATGGCTCGCATGGGAGCGCTCGTGCAGTTGCGATAGCATGACGCGCTGATGCTGCGGCGCGAGGAGCGCATGGCACCGCGCGCGATCGTGCAGCGGAAGCAACGAGGTAGCGAGGTGGCTTTCCATTCTGCAGCAGCAGCTTCTCGATGCGATGGTGCATGAGCGCTATATTCGGTCTCATTGGATATCTTTACACTGCATCGCGCGTAGTGGACATGGCAACTCGACAGGCAAGAGCGAGTGAGCGAGAGAGAGCAAGTGCGCGTGGCACGCCGTGCGACTCGCATGTGCGCAGCTCTCGTGTGGTATCGTTTGGTGCCAAAACGCTCGCGCGAGAACAGCGCGAGGGCATTCGCCGCATGTTCAACGCATCCAAAATATCAACGAGGATGATGATCGATCACCGCATGCACATGGCGCGTGAGTGAACACTATGAGGTTCTCTCACGCGATTAGCAAAGCGTATCATAGCGTATCATAGCGTGCCTCTGCGTCACACACTAGGCATGCGCTTTGGCGACCTGCACCAGGACACATGGAGGACGCCCATGAGACTGATGTGCCAATGGCCTTGAGTGCGCTGTTCAAACAGGCTACTCGCTTCCGTGCGCGCGAGCCAGTTCAGCTCCATCACAGCGTTCACGGCTGTGCATGTCGTCGAACTGGTCTCGTAGCCCCATGCACATGCACACACACAAGCTCAAGCAGTCGGGTGTGATCGCAACTTCGTCGCAGACGGGTGGTGTTGAAAAACACCGAGGAATAGAGTGTGGAGCGTCCGATAGTCAGACGACTCGCACGGGCGCCGTGCTCTGAAGAGGCAGGACGCCCAGAGGATGATAGTAGAAGGCGCTGCCGACGAATAGACAGACAGACACACTCCTGTGTGCGCGCGTAGCTGTAGCAGCAGCAGTCGACCGAACGCTGAGGTTGCGTCACGCAGACGCTCAGCAGACACGACCGACCGACTGACCGACTCGCTTGAACGGCAAGCGCATCGCGACAGAAGGCGCTTACTTCTTCTTGCCAGCCGCCTTTGTCGCCTTCTTCACGACCACCTTCTTCGTCGTCTTGGCCGTCGCCTTTTTCGACGCCGCAGCCTTCGCAGGCTTCTTCGCCGCCGCCTTTGCTGGCTTCTTCGCAACGACCGCCGCCTTTTTGGTCGGCGCCTTCTTCGACGCGACCTTCTTCGTCACCGTCGTCTTCGCCTTCGCGTCCTTCTTCGCGGCCGCCGCTGGCTTCTTCGCGACCTTGGCGACCTTCGTCACCGTCTTCGCGCTCTTCGCTGACACCTTAACCGACTTGGTCTTCTTCGCCGCTGGTTTCTTGAGCGACGGCGCGAGCTTGTACGAACCCTTCACCTGCACGAGCTTCTCCGCGTCCACGGCCGTGCGCAGCGCCTTGTTCAAGTGGTGGCTCGCAAAGTTCGCCTTCTTGCCCGCGACGTACTTGCTGATCGCCTGGCGCGACGACCCGTTGCGCTCCTTCAGCGTCGCAATCGCCTCGGCGATCAAGTCAAAGTACGTTGGGCCGGCTTCGCCGTTCGCAGCCGCAGCGACCGCCGCCTTCTTTGGCGCCGCCGCCTTCTTTGGCTTGGCCGCCGCTACTGGCGCAGCCGCCGCTGGCTTCTTCGCAGCCGCAGTCTTTGCCTGGCGCTTCGCTGGCGAGCGCTTCGTCGCCTCTGGTGTCGCAGCAGCGTCGGCCGCTGGCTTGGCGTCCGCGGCCGGCTTCGCGGCAGTGTCGACCTTCACAGGCGACGCGGCCTTTGCAGGGCTCGTCGTCGCCGCAGCAGGAGCAGCAGGAGCAGCAGCAGGGGTGGCTTTCGTCTCGTCAGCCATTGTAGTAGTGGTGGTGGTAGAGGTGGTAGAGGTAGGAGCTGCAGAGAGCTACGGAGGGAAAGAGCTGTGGACTCGGAGCGTCTTTTTCTTGACTGTGGGCGACTCCACTCCACGCTGCTGCTGCTGCCGTTGCTGTTGTTGAGAGGGCTCGCTTTTCGCGCGAAGTCTCAAGTTGCGAGTGACTCCGCCAATCCCGACCCGCGCGAATCGTTCCGCCAATCGCTGCGCCGCTCGCGAGCCTAGTGCGACCTCGCGGGCCAATCACGGCTCGAATAGAACCCGCTTGCTACCTTTGGTCGCGAAACTCGAGAGGGAGGGAAAAATCGCCCCCTTGCCGTCTTTGAGAGCGAGCGCTGTGTCTCCCGCCCACTCGATCCAACCGTAAAGAATGGCATGTACATGCGCGCTCGCGCCGCGGCACTGCGCTCGTGACAACTACGAACACTCCTCGACGCTCTCGTGCTCTCTATGACTCTCCTTGTACGCTCTAACGCTCACAAACGCCGTCATAACGCGCGAGCGAGAGCGGAACCAATCGATCTCACTTTTATGACATCGCCGCCGATGCCTCGCCGCAGTCTTCATGCCGTCTCGCTCTCGCGACGTCCACGCGCAACTGGACTTGACAGTCTCGACGCACGAGCGCTCCTGCGTACGCTGAGGTGTGTTTCATAGAGATCTGATAGCCCTACGCGCTGCTTTCACATTTTCATTCCGGCAGCGCCGCGAGCGACCGAGCGACAAGCGCAGCCCATATTCCATGCCAAGACATGTCAGTGCTGTCCGACGTTGTTGCAGTCAACTGCACTTGGATCGAACAACAACCGCGCACTGGAGTAGATGTGTAGACACTAGCAAGACGCTATGGCAGTGCTGGAGCGCAGTGTGTGTGCAAAGCGAGCGCAGAAAGCGAGAAACGCGTTGGTGCAGCTCGCTCCTTGATGCCGTCCATGATGTCGACGAGAAGCAATTCCAGCAGAAATGTTGCGCACTAGTGTTGATCGTCTCGAGAGCATGAGACGCACAGTGAGTGTCGCTGCTTGACACTAGAGTTAGCAGATCGAGTTCAGTCTCGTTTGTTCAGATGCCAACGCAGTGCAGCGCGCGCACAGTCGTGTGCTTTGTCAGGTGCATGTGCTCACATGACGTCATGTACATGCTTTGATCGTGCGAGTAGCAATTGCACTGGTGTGTTTGGTTGCGAGAGACTTCAGCGACGCACACCTGCTTCTGTTCTGCAGTCGCACTGTGTTGCAGCGAGAACAGCTCCGTGCTGCTTGCAGGTGTGCAGCATTGCATGATGCAAAGACGCACAGACGACATGCAGCCGATCAAGGTGGTGATGACAGCCATTACATATCGGCATACAATTGCCGATATGTAAATTTTGGCTCGAAACCTGGAGGACTTCTTTTAGAGCGCTCGCGTTGTAATAGAGTGTGCCAGAATACTATGTATTGTGTGGGTCACATGTAGTTCGAGTGGTCCACGCGTGTGTTGCATGACTGTTGTATAAACCGATAGCGCTAAAATCAAGGGACGCGAGCGAAAGTGGCGCCAAAAAGCGCGGACGAAAATAAACGCGAGCCAACGCATTGGCACGAGCTCGCAGTCGCAGTCGCTCCCCTCGTGTCTGTGCACGCCACCACCACCGCTGCTGCTACTACTGTCTAGCGTCACTCGTCGCGACGAGACCAAGCGAGCAAGGAGAGAGAAAAGAGAAGAGAGAGAGAGAAGAGAGAAGATTACGGAGCGCAAACATGGCGACGTCGCCCGACAAAAGCGCACTGGGCGATGCACCCGTGTCGCCATCAACGCGATCGACAGCAGACTCGTTGACACAAGTCACGTCGACAACCGACACGGAGCCACCAACAACGCATGGTGACGCTGCGAATGCGAGTGACGAAGACGCCGAGATGGACAGCGCAGACAACAGCGACACGGACACGGACGCAGACGCGTCGTCCAGCGCTGCTCGCACCAACGACAGCAAGCCACCGCAAGCGATCGACCCCGCGTTCTACACGCAGCTCACAGCTGGACAAGCAGTCGACGTGCTCTGTGTGCAGACAAAGAAGTGGCTGCCTGCGAAGATCGAGCTCGTGACTGACGACGGGAGCTTCCGCGTGCACTACATGGGCTGGAACAAGTCGTCCGATGAAGACATCACGACGCACGCGCGCATTGCGCCGCGTGGAACGAACGCAGCCGAAGCGTGGGCAGAGCACGACGCGCGGCTCGAGCGCCGCAAGCGCAACCGCGAAGACGACGCAAGCGCAGCAGAAGCGGCCATGAAGAAGCTCAATAGCGCAGCGATTGCAGCAGCAGAAGCCGACATGGAGGTCGAGCCGACGTTTGTCGCAGTCGGCGCCACGCGCTCGGGCCGCAAAGTCACAAAGCGGATCGTGAACGACGTGCCACTGCGCCGTCCGACGGCATCGCAGGCGTCTGCAGGAGGCGACAAGAAAGCAAAGAAAGCTGCGGCAGCGCCTGCGCCAGAGGTGTTTGAAGATGACCTCTGCGCAGCGTGCGGGCAGATCGAAGACGACGAGCTCACGGACATGATCCTGTGCGACGGCGGCTGCCTCTCGTCGTACCACTTTTCGTGCCTCGGCATCGAGGCTGCACCGGAAGGCGACAAGTGGCTCTGCGAGCAGTGCCGCACGAACGAGCAAGCGTGCTTCCTCTGCACGCGCAACGGCACGATGAACGAGAAAGGCGGCGTGTTTCCCTGCGGCGCGACTGCGTGCGGAAAGTTCTACCACCAGCGCTGCATCAATCGCCACAAGCTCTCGCGGCGCTTTGGTCGCGCTGCTGCGTTGGTCGGTGCAAAAGATGCAAGTAGCGCTGGTAGCGAGAGCCCGGATGCTACAGACGCGCTCGATGAGCTCGAGACCGCGGCGTTCCGGTGCCCGCGCCATGTCTGCGCTGTGTGCGAAGACATGAAGAAAGGCTCGGACCTGATGTACTGTATAAAGTGTCCAGTGGCGTACCACCCCAACTGCGTGCCGCCGAGTGCGCGGTACAACTCGGTCGGGCTCTTGTGCTCAAAGCACCCGGACGACAAGCTCCCAAAGATCCCGGCGTTCTACTACAACGACCCGACAGTCGATGCGATTACGCGCGACCTGAACTTGCGTCTGCCATTGCTCTTTGTGCCCAAGACCGAGCCGGACGCAGCGGACAAGAACGACTACCACCACTTTCGCTTGCTCCTGAACCTCGTCGACGACGTGCGGCAGAAAGCGCCGCCGTACAAGAAGCTTGGGCGGAGCATCTACACATTCAAGAAGCCGCCGACCGAGTCGCTCGACGACGCACCAATGTGCGTCTGCACCGAGCAGTGCGACGACGACTGTATCAACCGCTTGAGCTTCACCGAGTGCTACGGCCCTGCGCCGACGCCGGGCATGACCAAGTTCACAAAGCTCACGAAAGAGTCAAACTGCAGGCTCGGCGACGAGTGCGGCAACCGTGCGCTGCACCAGAAGATCTACCCGCGCTTTGAGAAGTTTTACACGCAGGACAAAGGCTGGGGCTTGCGCGTGCTCGAGCCCGTGAAAGCCGGGCAGCTCGTGATCGAGTACGTCGGCGAAGTCGTGAACGAAGTTGAGAAGGAGCGGCGCTTGAAAGACCACGCAGCGAACACGCCGGAGGACAAGAACATGTACATTATGGAGCTGAGCAAAGGCGTGTACATCGACGCGCGGTTCAAAGGCAGCGTCTCGCGCTACATCAACCACGCCTGTGACCCCAACTGCCACTTGCTCAAGTGGCGCGTCAAGGGCGAGAACCGCATTGCGATCACGGCGCTCAAGGACATTGCTGCGGGCGACGAGCTCTCGTACGACTACCAGTTCCACACGCAGCAGGCGATGGAGTGGAAGTGCCACTGCAAAGCGCCCAACTGCCGCGGCACCATGGCGCCCGAGAAGCTCACACAGGACAGTGGCGGTCCAGAGAAGAAGCTCACGAAGAAAGAGCAGCTCCAGAAGATGAAGCGCGCGCGCAAGCAAGAGAAGATCCAGCAAGAGCGCGAGGTCAAGTCGACAGCGCGGCGGTTGTCGCTCACAAGCCAGCTCTGCGGCTTTGGCGACACTGGCGGCAAGTCGCTCGTGCGTGTCGGACCCGCTGCGCGCGAGCTCGTGTGGGCGAGGACCAACCGCGTGTTCCTCCCGCGCAACGCCACGCGCGGCTTTGACTTTCTTCGGCGCAAGGAGCTCAAGGACCGCAAGGTCCGCGCTGCAACGGGTGCGGCATCGACAACAAAGCCCAAGACCGAGAATGGCACCAATGGCACCAATGGCAAGGTCCTCTCGCCAGCGTCCGAGACGGACAGCGCGGACGCGAACGAGGGTGAGAGCGCGGCACTCAAGGCGAAAAGCGATGCACCGGCGCAGTAGGTTGAGCACGAAGAAGGCTCGAGGTGGAGAGAGAGGGCGGCACTGGTGCTGGAAGTAGATTTGAATGAACTGACCAAAGTCAAACGACATGCGCAGCAGAGCAGAGCAATCGATTGCTCTCGATTCGTCATGGCGTCTCTCGTTGGCTGCAGCGTCGCGCCACTGTGTCTCGTGCTGCTGTTTGTCCTCACTCACCCACGCACTCGCTTGCTCTACCGCGACAGCTTGAGCCACGCTGGCTTCTTGCCTGCAGCCTTGGTCGCTGACTTTGGCGCCGCCAAGCGCTCGCCCACGTTGCTTGCTGCCTCTGTTGTCGTCATTGGCTGTGCCTCTGAGCATAGCGAGCGACATCCATTCACACAGAGGAGCCACCTGTCAGTCGCCTGGCGTTGCTGTCTAGGGCCATGGCGCAACAGTCACATACAAACGAGACGTACCGAGTGCAATGGGCTTGGGATACGCCACTGCCACTGGCGCATCGTCGCTGCTCTTTGACTCGGCATACTCGTCCGCGACCTGAGCAGCAGCAGAGCCACATGACCAGCCAGTCAATCGGTCGTTGCTGTTGCCATCACAGTCCCTCTCCTCTCTAAACGCACGCACCAGCTCGTCGCGCAAATAGAACGCTGCGGTGAGCGCGTCGGTCCAGGACAAGTACGTAAGCGCTGCAGGCACGAGGTTGAGCTCCGCGAGCGTCTTCTCTGGACTGAGCTTCTGCATCGGCGGCGTGACGTAGAGATAGAACGCATGCGCAGCGGCGGCGTCTGTGAGACACGACTTGACGTGGTCCATCACTGCTTGGATGGTCTCGTTCGGGTGGAACGTCGCTTGGAGCACGACTGAGCAAGCAATCAGTCAACCAGAGCAGGCGTCAGCTCTTCTCAAGCTCACTTGCTCTACAGGCACCGCACAGGCATACGCACCTCGGTCTGGAAACTGGACGCGGATGAGCGTCGTCTGAAAGACCTTCTTCTTCTTGAGCTCCTCGAGCTCGCGCATCGCTTGCGTCCGAAAGTTCTGTAGTCCATTCAGACACACGACGACAGTGTCAGGCGGTCTATCAGCACTGACAGGCGTCTTGTGACTCTGGAGCATGCACCACTGTCGCTCGCTCTCTACCTGCGCTTTCTCGAGCTCTGCGCGCTTCGCTTTGAGTGTCGAGATGAGGATGCGCGAGTCGCTCGGGTGTTCGTCCGCCATTGCAACGTCGTCATCGTTGTCGCCATGGAGTGAGCTGACAGTGCGAGCAGCAGCTGCGGTCGTGCGTCCTGGGAGCGTCACGACTGTGTTGCGTGGCGGGATGTCGTGTCCAAGCAGCTGCGCTTGTTTGCTCTTGAGCGTGTCGACGAGCACTTCCGTCACGCTCGGTCCACGCGGCTGCGCCTACAGACACAGAGACAGACGTCGCGTCACTCTCTTGCAGCGGCAGGCGCCAGTACACAGCGTGACACGGCACAGAGAGCGAAACGTACCTGCATGCGGTGGATCTGCGACTTGTAGACGTCGAACGCGGGGTCTGGGGCGGTCGGCGTGACGACCTGTGGACGCGTCGCTGGATCAATGCGGAGGTCGTCGGCTTCCACATGCAAGAGACGGAGTCCTTCGTGGAGCGTCGGTGCAGCGTCAGCGGCAGAACGCAGGACGAGACACTGCGTTTCATGGTCGAGTGCAAACCCAACGGACTCGAGGAACGCGACGCCGCCGTCGATCTTCCCCACCGAGCGCTGGAACGCGGCGTTCGACACGCGGATCGACCGCATCTTCTCGTTCTCTGCACCGCATGCGCGCCATATCAGGTCAGTCCATATGTCTGTCTGTTTAGCCACGACAGCAAGGAGATCAAGCTTAGCCAAGCGAGTGACAGGTGCGTACCTGGATGAGACAGGATGTTCGTGACGATCTTCATCAGCGTCATGATTGCGCCAGTCGCCGCTGCGTCAAAGCAGCTGTCGCGCAGACGCTGCAGTGCGGCGTAGCTGCTCAGAGGTGGCGCCGGTGCTTTCATCTCGACATCGCCGTCCTCACGTGAAGTGTCCTGTGGTGGCGCCTGTGATGGTGCTGGCGCCGCCACTGGGCTTGGTACTGGCTCCTGTCGCGGCACCACTGCTGGTGTTGGCAATGAAGTCGTACGCACAGTGCTGTCGTTGCTGCTACTGCTGCTTAGAGCGATCGGAGCTGGTGCTACTAGTGCCTGCGTCTCTGGCACTGAGCTCCGCGTTGCTGCTGCTGCCGCTTGGACGCGGAAGATCGCTGAGCCGCTCACGATCCCGAGCTCTATGTACAGAGACACACATACGTTCGTTAGTATCGCACTTTTCACAAGTCACAGATCTGCTACTGAGTCCTATAGTGTCTGTACCATGAAGCGTCGTGGTCGCAAACATGTCGGCGCTGATCTCGCGCTGGAGGAAGCTCAGTGCAAACTGTGCGTGTTGTCGCCCATACAAACAGACCCATCCACTCTGAGCAACTGCCTGCCAGCATACAGTACCATGCAGTCGACAATACAGACACGCACCTCGTGCTGCGCTGGCAGCAGCGCGAACGCCGCCAAGATGCTCGCAAGCGTCACGTCACTTGGGAACGCCGACTGCACGCGCTTGCCGTCTGCGAGCTGGACGCACACGCGCACTTGCTGCGGCGCTCCGTCGCGCGTGGCACTCGAAATTGCGAGCGCTTGGAGCTCGAGCGACGCGTTGTTCGACACGCCTGTGAGGCGAAATGGGATCGCGAGGTCGACTGGCCGCTTGCGGTGCAGCAGCTGGTACTGTCGCGTGTCTGAGAGCTGGAACTGCACACGCGCATCTTCGACGACCTGGAACTGCGCAGACAGCAATCGGTGTGAGGTGCTAAAGCGCAGTACAAGGAAGCGCATGCACAGTGTGTACCATCGTCGTGCCGGGCGTCACGCGCACGCGCTTGGACTGGCCGTTGAACTCGATGTTGAGCGCCATGGCGTCGTCGTCGAGGTCGAGGTCGTCGCTGTCAATTTTGCGCTTGTCGTTCGTTTGGGTTGGGAACTAGATCGGGAGTATCTAATCATGTCTACAATCATCTATGATGTTGTATTGTACATATCGTATTTTATTTCTGTTGAATGCGTTTTCCACCTCAAATACAGACGATTGCAATCGAAAGTCGGAGCTTGAAATGGAAAGTTGCACCAAGCGACACCACACACACACTCAAGACAAGACACGATCGACATGAGCGAGAGCAAGGAGACGTCGTCGTCGCACGCGCGCAGCAGCGACGCAGAGGAGCAGCGGCTGCGCGCGCTCCCAGTCGTCAACGTGACTGCAGTCGAGATCTCGCCGAACCCAGCGGCGCTCACAGACGAACTCAACCTCGAAGTCGACTTTACGCTCGACAAGCCCGTTGCTGACGGCGTCTGGGACATTGAGGTGCGTGCAATGGCGTCACGTCGCGACTCGCTGGCCGCAGTACGAACGTCTGTGTGTGACCTCACTGTGTATCTCTGTGCGCTTGCAGTACCTCGTCGACTCGGTCACGAAGCGCCACATCATCAATATCCTTCTCCACCATCTCTCCATATTCACTGTCTCGTCCATGGCTCTGCCTCTGTCCGACGCTCGCTCTTGCACTCGTCTCCTTGACTCCTAGTGCGCTCTCCTTGTGTGCTTGTGTGTGTGTGAAAACAGCTCGGGCAAGTCGAAGCGACAGACTACGCACGCGGCGCTAACCACTTTCAGTTCACGGTGCGCACTACTGCTTCTGCTGCTGCTGTCGTGAGGATGGCAGACCTGCCACTCACTCACTTATGCATTCGCGCTCTATCGCTCGTGACCATTCATCATCACTGCCACTACGCTCTAACTAGGCGACAGAGATCAACATCGCAGGCATTGAGCCGAGTCAGTTGACGAACTGCGGACTCCTCATTGCGTCGTTCCGCGGCCGCGACGGCACGATCCTGGACCTGAACATGGTGATCCAAGTGACTGAGCAGCGCGGCGCGCTCCAGCGCATCATCTACAACCCACTCGAGTAGCATACCTGATCAACCAAGCGCTAGATCAAAAGCGTCGGTCCTACGCACTCGGCATTGACACGCGCGCTGCGTCCGTGGGAGGGAACACACCTGCTTGCACGCGGTGGACGTGGCTCAGGACGTCCAAGCTCTTGGCTTTCTACAGCCCACAGGACAGACAGACAGAGTAGGCGTGAGCACATGAACACGACGCTTGCGCCAATAACAACAGAGAGATAGAGGGTCTGGTGACTGTGTACCTGCTCGTCGACAGTCTTGCGCATCCGACCGAGTGCGCGCGTGAGCTTGCGGATCTCGTGGAGATGGCGCGCGTGCTGCTCGTGCGTCCAGACAAAGAGCTCGTGTTTCTCTTTCTGGAGCTCCGTCATCTTCTGCATGAGCAGGTTCACTTCGTACTTGTACGCGTCGCGGTCGTCCTGTTGGCCACACGCACAGGCCGACACACCGGTTCGTCGTTAGTCGAGAGACACATTGCGTAGGTTCACTGCACTTGACCATATCCAGACACAGACTCATACGACGGTCCGTACTTTCAAGATCTTGGCAAAGATCTCGCGGTCGACTTGGAAACGCACTTCTTCCTACAGAGAAGCAAGAGCGAGAGACCTGCGCACATCAGTGCCAGTGCCACACACACAACGCGTTCAAGTGGTGGTTGTGGTGCTATGAGCAAAGTCGAACAGACCTGCTCGATCTTCTTGCGCTCCTGCACGAGCTTCTCCTCCGTGCTCTTGATCTTCTTCTTGAACGACTGGCGCTCGGCTTTTGCCTGCCGCGCATTCGTACAAGAGTGAGCAAGGGTATGTGTGAGAGAGAGAGAGGCGATCAGAGCGATCGCTCTTCGTGCGTGAGAGCAAGAGGCACAGGAGACTGGGTGACCGACCTTTTTAAGAATCGACTGGAGCACTTTCACGTCTTGGCCGAGCTAGAGCGCGAGCAAGCGAGCGAGCGTTAGTGGTAGAGAGAAGGAAGACAGTGTATGGCGCAGTCGCACTCGCAAGCCCGATGCAGGAGAGATCGCAGATACACGCACGCACCTTCTCGCGCGACGTGTTGGCGACGTAGTTCATCGCTTCGGCTTTGGCGTCCTACGAGCATGTTCATACCACACAGCGATGGCTTAGCACACAGAGCGACTCAAGCGAGTTGATGGCCGCGAGGGCGAGAGTGAGGCACAGACTTCGGCTTTCTTCAGCAGCTCGTCAATGCGCTGGATCTCCGCGTCGTCGACCACGAGCTTCCTATGGCGACAGCCGTAAGCGAGTGTGTGAGCGACAGATGAGCCTCATGCAACGTCTACTTCTCCTTGGACGCACCCGCTGCCATGTTTCTCGCCACTGCCATTGCCACTCCGTCGTCCTCGCTCCAGCTCCTTGATCTTCTTCCGCAACAGCGCGTTCTCGACACGGAGACACGCGAGCTCATCGCTCTCATGCGCTTCGTCCGCTGATAGAACCACCCGCACACACAAGGCAGTTCATAGCATCACACTCCATACGCTCAGCGCTGGCTCATGGCCATGACACGATCCCAAGACGGAGGAAGCGACGCCATGGCTACGCACTCGTGGACTTGCTAATGTGGATCGAGTTTGGGCCATGGCGCTGCTCGTCCTCGTGGCGACACTCGTCGACCTCGTCGTCACTGAACGCTGCGTGCTCGCTCATGGCGCCGTGCTGTCTCGCTCTCAAGACACTCTCCTAGAGGCAACGCTGTTGAAATAGTGGCGATCCGTTTCGCCCGAGACGCCTTTGCGATCCACACTATGTGAACTACCAACGATGACCAACGATGACCTACGCGCGATCCCCGCTCTGTGTGCGCTTGTAGATCGGTGGCAAGTTGCTCATCGAGCTAGCTAGCGCACTACTGCTACTACTGCTACTGTTGTTGTTGTTGTTGTTGCTACTGCTACTGCTGCTGCTTGGAGCTTTCAGAGCACTCGGTAGCTGCCGCTTTGCTGCTTTGAGGACACTGCTGCTGCTGCTGCTGCCAGCGCCGACATCACGCGGTCGCGGCACTAAGCTGCGCTGGTGCTGCTCGTCATCTTCGTCGCGCTCGCTCGCTGAATTCGCTATCGCTGCTGCCTCTGCCGTGTCGTGCTCGATCAACGTGGCGACCGCGCGGTGCACTGCGACGTCGTCGACCTTGCGGTTCGTGACTGCGACTTTCTTGCGCACAAACTGCGCGAGGAGCTCGGGTGGGAAGAGCGGACAGTGCGTAACATCGAGCGCTTCGAGCATCGGGCAGCCATCGAGCAGCGCGTCGAGCGCTTTGCCGGTCAGCTTCTTGCACGCCGAGACATTCAGCGTCTTGAGCGCGGGGAACTGCGTCGCGATCGCCAGGACGCTCGCGTCTGTGATCTTGAGACACCGCGCGAGGTTGAGCGCTTCGAGCGACAGGTCGGCTGCGATCGCGCACACGACGCGGTCCGTCAGCTCGCGGCAGAACGCGACGTCGAGGCGCACGAGCTTGGGGCACGCCGAGACGATCGCAACGACATTGTCGTCGCTCAAGTGGACGCAGCCCGAGAGAATGAGCGACGTGAGGTGTGGACACGCGACTACGAGTGCGTGGATCGCCTGTGGCGACAGCTGCGGACAGTAGCTCACGTCGACGTGCGCCAGGCACTCGCCAGTGCGCGAGGCGTCGAGCATGTCGACGCACATCCACGCAAGACCTTGGTCGCTAATGCCGCTGCACGCTGACAGTGTGATTGACCGCAGTGTCTTGGCGCGATGAAAGAGATGGCCGAGCGCGAGGTCCGTGAGTCCAGTGCAGCCTGTCGCGTCGACGTCCTGGAGCTTCTTGACCAAGTGCTTGTCGACCACGGCACGGCCGTCGCGCTCTTGGTCAAACACAAACACGCGGTGCGTCAGCGCGACGAGGTCTTCGATCGCAAGCACCTCGAGCTCCAAGCAGTGGTGCGTCACCGCGCGTATCGCAACGTCCGTGAGCTTGTCGCACTGTCGCACACTCAGTTCACGGAGGCGCGTGCAGCTCGTTGCGATGGCAGAGATGCCGTCGTCGCTGATGCGGCGACAGCCAGCGACGTTGAGTCGTCGCAGTGTGTCTGCGCCAGCGAGACCAGCAGCGAGGTGCTTCATTGCGGCGTTCCCGAGCTGGACGCACAGCTCGAGCTCGAGCGTCTCGAGGCGCGGACACGACGCACTGAGCGCAGGGAAGCACCGGTCGCTCACGCGCTCGCAGAAGCTCAGACTCAGCGCCGTGAGCTGCGGATTTGCGCGCACGACCGCTTCGACACCGACGTCGCTCACGAGGCGACAGTGCGTGAGCCAGAGCCGTCGCAATCGATGGCACGTCTTGCTGAGTGCGAGTAGCGCTGCGTCCGTCACGAGCTGCACATGCGCGAGGTCGAGGACTTCGAGCTGCAAGCAGCACGCGCTCACGCGCAACAGCGCTGTGTCCGACAGCAACGTGCAGTGCGCGAGCTCGAGCGACATGCAGAAGCGGTTGTGCGTCGCAATGACGCCCATGTCGTCGTCACTCAGGTCGCGCACGTCGGAGAGCACGATGTGGCGGACGTCGTCGCCAGCTTCGAGCGCAAGGACAAACGCAAGGATTGTGCGCGGGTTGCGCAGTTCGCGGAGCCACGCCATGTTCGCGAGCTGGTCGCCGTAGCTCGTGGGGTACACGGCCAGGACTTTGGAGACCACATCGGCAAACACGTCGACCTTGCGCTGCTCCTCGCGCTCGTAGTGGTCGACCGTGTCACCGACAATGTTGCTGAGCGACGTCGCGGCGCGCGAGCCCAAGAAGAACGCAAACGGCAAGCGACTGAGCTCGCGCAGTGCGAGGCGACACTGCGGCGACTCGACTGCTTGGAAGTACGTCGGTGCGATCGCCAAGAGCGTCGTGTAGCAGTGCAGAAAGAGGTCGGCAAAGCACGGCGTGCGCGGCAGGTGCTTGAGGATCTCGGCAATGCCGTGGACGTTCTCGGTCGTCACGAGCGGCGCGAGACCGCACAGGACCTTCTTCTTGTACATCGCCTGCGCATGTGCGTGGTCAAGATCGTACTTGAGCGACGCGCAGATGTTCTCGCTGAAGCGCTCGAGCGTGCGCTGGTCGTCGTGGGCGAACGCGAGTGCGCGCGTGAAGCGACTCGCTGCTAATGCAAACAAGTGGTCGGATGCAACGGCGCGGTCGCGGATCGCAAGGACGTAGTGCGCGTTCACGTGGTCGCGTGACAGTGCGCAGTTGTTGTAGTACGCGACGTGCGCGATCGCGCCGTGGAAAAAATACTTGCCGTCTCGGCGCCGCACGGACGCGAGGCAGCCGATGCGGAGCTCGCGCGTGTCTTGGTGCGACTGCTCCTCGAGCTCCTTTGCGACCTTGCTGTTCACGTGGTCGCGCATGATCTGGAACTCCTGCGCGCGCACGCGCCACTGTGCGTCGAACGCTGCGCGCAGGAGCTGCTTCTTTGCGAGTGGCTCAAAGTCCGAGCGCGAGACCTTGAATGCGTCTTTCTTCATCGACGGCACTGCGTTGCTGCTGCCGCTCATCGGTGATGTTGCTGCTGCAGTCGCACCACTCGACGCTGTTGATGCAGTCTTAGATAGCCGCACGCGAAAGTCGTGCTCGTCGAGGAGCTTCTGGCTCAGCGCTTTGATCTGCACCTTGCCGTCCTTGGTCGCAAACAGCGCCTGCATCTCGCGGTCGACGTCTTTGAAGCACGCGCCTTTGGCGTCGTCTTCGAGGTC
>JAASFN010000314.1:0-24562 GCA_023333795.1 Globisporangium rhizosaccharum | reverse complement strand
TCGACGTCCGTGCGCTCGGACGTGCGGCGCGTCGGCACGAACGCCCAGCGGTGCGACCGGCCGCTCTTGGCTACGCGCACGCGCCGCCGCAGATCTGCGAGCAGGTGCGCAAAGAGCGCGAGCAGCTCATCTTCTGCCGCCCGTACCTGTCTGCGCGTGGCGCCGCAGAGCAGCACGGCGCGGTCGTCCTGCAGCACGCGCGACGGCCGCTGGAGTCCGTGGCGCTCGCGCAGTGCGCGTATGTAGCTGCCGTTCTTGCCCACGACGACGTCGAGAGGGACGTACCCAGGTACCGCGATCACGCGCGACTCCGTCGATGCCGTAGCGGCTCAATTGCGTGTTGGTGATTTGGATCGATTTGCGTTATGTTGATCCACAAGAAAGGCGGATCGCGGGAAAGTACAAGTGTGTTTCCTTCACACGATTCCCACTCGATAGTGCCACGTCAGACTCGAATGTATGCATTGCTCAGGTCTTAGGTCTCTGCTCGCACTTGCTGCTGTCGTGCTGCGTGCGATGGCGCAGACTTGGGGCGCGAGACTGGGAAGCGCGCATACAGCGGTGTTGCTTCGTGTACGAGCTCGTTCTGCTGTTGCTTGTCACCAGCGCCGCCCTCGTTGTCCCTCCGCTTTGACTGGAGCTCCTGCGTATGCGAGTCACCGTTCAGCATGCGCGCGAGCGACTGGCGCGCCTCCGTGCTCAGTCGCACGGATTGGAGACTCGCACCAGGGTTGGCACTCATTGGACGGCTCTTTCGGCTGTTTGCATCTACAGCTGCAGTTGCAGTCGCGGTAGTGGCTCGTGCAGTATTTGGTGCTCGGATCGTGCTTGAGGACGATGAAGATGCGGCGGACTGCTGCTGCGGTGGTGACTGGAATGTGAACAGCCGAGTCTGGCGCCACAGCGTTGCGCTTGAGCAGCGCACCTTTTGCTCGCGAGTAGGCGATAGCACCACTGCTATAGCAGGAGCAGCAGACTCGGACTCAGTGCTGCTGATGCTCGCTTTGCTATCTGCAATCGATCGCAGCAGCACTGCACCTGCTGTGCGCGGTCTTGTCCTTGTACTCTGTCCTGACGAAGGCGCTACACCCAACTGCGCATTCTCAAGGTCGCGCTCAAGGCGGCGCTGCAGCTGCAGCGTCTTTGCAAGCGACAACGACGGATCCATGCGCGGCTTGCGCTTGCGCGCAGCGAGCTCTCGCGCACTCTGAGCGTCTTTCGCAAACTCCAGGACCTTGGCGCGCTGTGCAGCGTCACTCCGCACAAACAGCTCGTAGCTGTCCTGGAGTGTTGCGTAGCGCGTTGGATGGTTCGTTTGCATCGCGTCGAGCTGCTTGTGCGACGCAGTTGTGAGCACGACCGAGTGGCTCGCGCCAGCGCTCACTTGCGTTGCGTTCACACCGACGCAGGACGGCACGAGGTGCGGGACCGTGTAGATCTGTGGGAACGCGCCAATGCCACACTGGCCGAGCTCGTCGCTGCCCCAAGCAAAGACGCGCGCATCCTGTGTGAGCACCATCGAGTGGAGCTTGCCAGCTGACACGGCCGTGAGCACGAGATCATCTGCGTCAAAGTACTGAAGCACTGCCGGCACTGTGCGGTTGCGTCGGTCGCCGAGTCCGAGCTGACCGTGAGCGTTCCAGCCAAACGCGACGAGCGCCTTGCTCTCTGTGAGCGCGAGCGTGTGCGCAGCGCCACAGGCAACAAACGTCACGAGTGTCGTCGGTGATGCCAATGCGCCGGTGGTAACGCGCTCGAGGACAGATGTGAACTCGCTCGGAACTGTGCGGCCGAGGCGACCGTATGCGCTCCAGCCGCACGTGAGCAGCGCGCCGTTCGTGAGCACGGCTGCTGTGTGCGCATCGCCACAGGCAATACGCGCGACGCTCCGGTGCTTGAGCGCAAGCACTTCCATTGGCATTGCAACCGAATCAAAGCTCTGCTCACACTCGAATCGCCCGTGACCGAGTGCACCGCACTTGCCGTAGCCCCACGAGTAGACGTCGCCATCGTCAGCAACGACGATAGTGTGCTGCGCACCACAGGCGAGCTGCACAATACGCTTGTGGAAGAGCGCGCGGATCGCATGGGGACCGCGGAGACTACTTGCTGAGCCGTGACCGAGTCGACCGTTTGCGCCGTCGCCCCACGTGAGGACGTAGCCCTGCTCTGTGAGCGCTACGATGTGGGCATCGCCGCAGTCAATGTCGACGAGCATGCGACTGAGCGCTGCGTTCGAGCCGCGCGAGCCGTTCGCACCGATCGTGTCACCTGTCGTGCGCTCTTCAGTCGAGTAGTCGACTGCCATGGCCCCAAAGAGCCCTGACTTGCCGCTCTTGTAGAGCACAACAGTGTGCTCTGCGCGAGCGATGACCTTGACGATTGCGACGCCGTCGCGCGGCGACGAGTGGTAGTACGCATCGGCGCTGCTCTGGATGCTCGGTGCAAGCGACACCGAGCTCGGCGAACTTGTCAAGAGCGTGCGCCGCGAGCTCATGCGCTTGGCTGCGAACGCAGTGTGCGCAAGCGCGTTCGTCGCATCGATGCCGCTCGGTGTCGTTGAAGACGAGAATGACTGGTTGCTCAGGACAGACGACCGCGCGACTGTGAGGCTCTGGTCGCGCGATGGCGAGCCGCGACCGCTACTATTGTTGCCTACTGCTGCTCCTGCTGTCGACTGGGAGCGACTAGTGTCGAGCTCGACCTGTGCAAACTCGCGGAGCGTCGGGTACGACACCACAGGCTTGGGCGGCACGAGCGCAGTGGCGCCAGCAGCGCCAGAGGCAAAGAGGTAGCAGCCTTCGCGACTGCTCACTTGCACGAGCACGTTGCATGGGAGAAACATGATGCGGTTACCGCTGAAGCGCGCGTCGGCGCTGCTGCTTACGTGCTCGAGCACCTGGAGCTTGCGGTCGTCCTTGTTGCTGTCGTCGTATACGGCCGTGAGGACTGCGACGCGAAAGAACTGCGGGGCCATCCAGTTCTCGCTCGAGAACACGACGAGCGACGGCGAGACGCGGAGACACGGCGGGAGGTTCACGAGCGAGACGGTCACTGCGTGCTCTGGTGCGCACGAGAGCACCGCGGAGTAGAACGCAGCGCAGCCGCCGACTGTGACACCGATCTTTTGGCTCGAGAAGATTACGCTCGGACGTGCTTTTGGACCGGGGAAGCCGCCACTGATGCAGTTGCGTCGACTGCTTGCCATCGGGAGCGGCGGGTGTTTGCTGTCATGGCCGTCTCCTGAGACCTGCTGCTGCTGCTGCAGTCCAGCGTCTGAGCCACGACGCGAGCGCACGTGCTTGCCAACGATACCTCCTATCATCGCCATGTCTGTCGATGCTATCAGGTGCTGAAGAGACGCTCTCTGATTCTCACACGTCACACATTATCTGAATCTGAGTCGAAAGGATCGATTCTCAGACGGACTCGAGCGACCTCATCCTACTACTGCAGCGGCCGTCGACCACCAGCGACAAACGAGTCGTCTTGGCGCCATGCACAGTCGACGTCGACAAACCCAACGCGCGCCATGATCGTGAGCTGCGCAAAGAGTCCGAGCTGCCCGACGTGGTCGCCAAACACAACGTGGCCGCCAGGTGCGAGCGACGCGAAGATCCGGCGGAAGATGCGCTCGTACGTCACTTCTTTCGAAACTTCAGCGCTTGGGGCGTGGTCGTTGCTGCTCGTTGCGTAGTGCGCTGGCTGCTCAGCGAGCACGTGGAGCGCAAGACACGCCACGACCACGTCGACTGGCTTTGCCGATCCGAGCAAACCGTTTGAGTCCGAGTCGTTGGTCTCGAGACTGATCGCTCGGGTGACAAACTGGACGTTGTTCGCGTCTGCACCAGTTGCGAGCAAGCGCTTCTGTGCGATCGCAAGACGCTCGCGCGACGCGTCAACGAGCGTGACATTCGCAGTCGGGTATGCCGCAAGTAGCGCAGTCGATGCCCGCCCGCTGCCAGCACAGAGGTCGAGCACGCGCTTGCTGTCACATGGTGGCAGCGCAGCAATGAGCTCATGGAGCATTGGCTCAGCGAGCGGCATGCGCCGCGTCAGGTTCAGGTCGTACCAGTACGCATTGCCCCAGAAGCCACTGCGGCGCTGGACGTTTCGGTGCCAGCTCGTGGCACTCGCAGCTGCGGTGCCCACTGCTGCGATGGGTGCTGTTGGTGCGATAGCTGGAGCACTCGACGCGCGCGACGGCGCCTCGACAGTCTGGAAGTGACGTGGCGTGATGAGACTCGACGTCGGTGCTGCCGCCGTCAGTGGCGCGCTTCCGTATGCTTGGAACAGTCCGCTGGCATCATCGTCTTCTTCATCATCATGATCATCGCCATCGTATCGCTCGGTATCGCGTTCGTCGCTGCCGCCACAGCAGTCGCTGCGCGCGTTGTTGAGACATACAGCAAGCGAAGGCGCTCGGTCGTGACTCCTGGTATCGTCATCCTTGGGTTCATTGGCGACTGCTGCTTCTGTTGTCGGACGCTCTTTGCGCTTTGTGCCTCGACTTGGCGCTGCTGGTGCTGCCGTTGTTGTTGTTGGTGCAGTAGACGCAGTGGCGCTTGGCTTTGAGTTCGCCGGATGATCCTTTTTCACAGGCTGTCGTTGGCAAACATGATTGAGACACGATCAGATCGTGTGTGGCGGTGGCGTGACGGTTGCCAGCAGTAGATACGTCACAGTCAGTGCATACCTTGGACACAGTCTTTGAGCTGCGGAATGCGTGAAGGTCGCCGCTGTGCTTGGTCTCCATGTGGTACCGAATGCTCTGGGAACTGCCCTTTTGGTACTGCAGCTTGCGGTTGCAGCGCTCGCACCAGATCCCGATCGCGTCATCCGCCGTCCATGCGCTCTTGCCGCTTGGCAACACAGCCGCTGGTGCAATGAGCCGCGCGAACTGCCAATACTCGGGCTTGCGCACGTTCCCCTGACTAAAGAGTGGCGGAGGTTCCGCTGCAGCAGCGGCAGGCGCCGCGCGCTCCTTCTTCACGCTCCGCTTCGTGATCGTCCTCGCCATGAGCTACGTTCCTGTTGTGCAGAGTAAAGAAAATATACGGTAGTTCAATTTGCAAGGTCATACATTTAGTAAATACAAAAATTCTCGGTCGTTGCTAACTAAATATCAAAAGTTAAGAGAAAACTTTGAGTAAATAAAAAGGCATTGTCGCTGTTGTCGAAAACTAATGTCAATTAATAATGGGATTGTTAGAGCAACACCCCAATTTTGATATTGCGACACCCTCACACAATTATGGGCTCAAATCATATATTTGTTGGCTCAATTCATTGATTTCTATTTCGAGCCAAGTGCTGCGTTAAAAGATCAATCTGTAGTTATCGTGATTTTTCGACAGAAATTGTCGAAATGTCGAAGGTAGTGTCAAAAGGAAGTCACTAATAAGAAAACACACAAACTGGAAGTAGCAATTGCCGAAAACAAGTGTCTAGGGTTTGGCTGGCGACTGGTACTTCCAGGGCAGCTGTCACGTCGCCGCGGTAGTGATCGTGAAGTTGACGTGTAAGTCGTTCGAGCGGCGCCGCCAGCCACAGCCACACGCAGTACGACGGCGCACCAGCCACTAATGTGAACAGTTCCGGGCCAGCACCAGCAAGCACCCAGTGTGTCGGTAGCAGCACGTACTCGGGATCGTTCCAGGGCGCCAGATCCTCGAACGGACCGGCGCTATCTCCAGAACCGCTAAGTCTTCTTCGTCCAGCGACTCCACAAACCGTCCTGGTCAATTCGCCCACTCGCTCCGAATCGGCTCTTGCCAGTGGAATTGAGCAAGTTGTGAAAGAGGAACAATAGCGGCGTTGTCGAGGACTCACACGCTTTTGGCGGCCTGCCGACGCCACAGTGCCGACCCAAGCCCAAGCGCTCGCCAAGCTCAGCGATAGACGGCATGTGCGACAGGAGAAGCGCAGTCGCAGCGTAGTAGACCGAGTCCAACGCACCATGACGGTGGTACCGCTGCTCTTAGGCACGTTCGACCGCGGATCGATCGCTTGCCGCGGCATGCGGGCGGGCGATGTGGACCTAGTGTTTGTGGGTCCACACCGCTTGTCCGAAATGGAACTGTTATTCGATTAGAGCCTCGTGCAGCCACTGACGTCCAGCCAAATCCAGCTCCATGGGGTCAAAGACGTACAGCGACGTCGCACGACGCGCCCAAATTGCGTCCCACGGCCGGTTTTCATACAGTAAACAAGGGCGTAAGGCTAGCGATCAACGCGTTTGGGCATGACGCTCGATGATGCGAAAAAGTGGATCGAAAGAGGTATAAATGGTAAGTACATGTTTATTATCTTAGATAGATTCGCGATGTCGCTAGCTACGAAGGAGGACCACACAAACCTTTATATTAACACTCACTTACCACACTACAACGTCCACAGACTCACTCACACGTGCAGCACAGCACTCACATAAAGACACCCGATCGCTCGTCCGACACGCTGTCATCGCTTTCGCTATGGCTGGCTCGCTCTGGATCGGTCGCTGCGAGCCTCGGCGAGCTCTGACATAGGCATGTTATGTACATGCACGAACCTGATGTCAGACACGTACCTTCTTGCACTGCGCGTGGAATAATGAAGCAAGCATCGACCGCAAGTGGGAGTGGGTTGGTCTCATCTCCTGCCACTTTGCTCATGTCGTACTTACTGCCAGTGACCGTAACAGATAGGCTTAGTGTGATGAGGCAACACAACGCGCGTGTTTGAACGATAAAACGAAGACGTTGGTGACAAGAGACATGAAGTACGCTCTCTGCCACCTTCTTTGCCGGGTGATGGTCGGTAACCTCATTCAAGAAGCCACCAATGACTTAACACTGGGGAACGCTCAAGAGGCTACTCCGTCAACAAGTGATTGTTCACTTTGGGAACTGGTCGCCCGGACTACACTCACACGCGCTGGCTTGTGGCAGTGAGTCACGACTGAAGAAACCTGAAGCTTCACGACATTGACCTTTCACAAGAGCTCTGCAGCGGCAGTTTCTCTCGGTTGTGGGTGCCAACCAGAGTTTCACATCTGACAGTACGCGGGCTTCTTAGGCAGAGGAGTGCCATCCGCTTTACACACAAGATTCAAACTAAATCAATCCATCCTTGTCACCAGGCGCGCGTCAGAAGGACCAATTGTAATGAGCGCCTGAGCCACGAGGACGTATCCGTCGATCAGCATCGGGCCGAGATCGTCGATGTTGCTCTTGTTCTACATTTCGAAAGTGATCAACGTTCTCTCTCGTTAGCACTTTGGCCGCAATGGCTTGACCGCGATGTCACACAGACGACATTGTGTCACACAAACGCTTTGCGAAAAAATTGAGGGTTAAGCATCGTGTGCCTGTATACTAAGGGGATGGAGTGGAGTTCGTATCATCTTCCCCTGCCACTTTGTTCATGTTTTACTTGATACAATTGACTATAACAGATACGCTCAGGGCGATGAAGCCATGCCACGCGCACTCAGATGTCACGGCGACTAGCCCGAGCTGTATCACCGAGGTGGAGGCATGTTTGAACGAGCTGTGTCTGAAAACGCGTGGTTTGTTGCACCAGCGGTTCGAATTGAAAGTATGACAAAGAGAACTTGAGCGGCAATGGCTGACGAAGAGCCAAGTCTTTTTTCGGGACTCGGGAAAGGGCTTGTACGACTATTTGCTGATCTAAAGGCGAGCAGATGAACCCAGAGGTCGCGACGCTCGACAAATACCAACAGTCAGAGGTATTATGGTGCTGATGAAGCGATCTTCTTCCGACGAAAGCGAGAGCGAACTCTTTGACGAGCCCTGGTGCAAGTGCCTGGCTACCGACACTGACGAGCTGTTCTGTGGATGCACAACAGCTTCACCTCACCTGTACAAATGTCTTTTGTTTGTAAGTCTTTTTATCGGATAAATCGGCAGCAAAATCAGGTAAATCAGTGTGTGATTTTTCGTGCTTTTCCGTTATTTTCGTACCATTTCACTGTAGTTTATCGATACGAAAGAAAGAAAGCGCAGTCGAGAAGTGAAAAGTACGAAAATACGCATTGAATGATGCGGACTAAATAGTCCAGTATTTAATGGAACTACAATGGGTCTGTGACGTGCTACAGCAGTGATATTGTATGCGACCTTGTATTACAAGCACATGAGTTTATCGACTAATAGCCTGCCTTGTATGCGACACGCCGCCATTTCAATTTCGATACATTTGCAGCTTACGCGCAACTGCCGTCATTGATAGGCGAATCGCGCGCTTGAACTACGTCATTGCTCGCTGTGACGATCCAGCCATTTTCGCATTCTCGTGAGGGAGAGAGCTCGAGCGTCTGCCACATGGCTACTACGCTCTCATCAGCTGCTGCGACAACGACTGCTGGCGCGAAAGCACACTCGCACACAGCAGCAGTCGCATCGACACACACGACGAGCGCAGCAACGATGCACCGACGCCGTCCGCCCGTGCGCAGTGCGAGCAACACGAGCAACAGCAGCAGCAGTGACAGCGCACCGCTTCTACCAACGACACCGCCAACGACACCGCGCCACTCGTCGTCGATGAAAAAGACGAGTCTCCCGCGGCGACCGCCGACTCTTGCGCGCTGGCGCCGCCAGTGTTTTGAAGGCATTATGCAGTGGGAGCGCGCACTGCGCCTCGTGTTTGTGTACGCGCCGACGTTTGTCTTTGATCGCTTCGACGGCGCGCAGAAGCTCGTGTCGTTCTTCTTTGTCTACGTCATGCTCCAGGTGCGTTCTCTGTATGCGAAAACGCCTACGATAGCTCAGACTGTCTGACGAACACACCCGAATGCCTATGGTCAATGGGCTCTCTCTCACACATCCACAGGCGCTGGCGATCCTCTGGGGCTTTCTCTTCAACGTCGGTGCGATCTTGGGCGAGAACATGAGCAGCATCGTCACGATGCCGTTCCTCCAGGCGTTCTGCGTCCTCATGGTGTACGTCTCGGTCATGGGCATCGTGCTCCAAGTCGGCCGCGCGACGTGGATCCTCACGTGGCAGTCGACGCAGAACTTCCCGCTCATCCGGCGCATCATCGCGTGCGAGTGCCGGCCACAGGCTGTGATCATCGTCGTCGCATTGCCAATGCTCGTGATCCTCCCGAGCCTCATCCTCGTGCCGTCGGGCTGTGACGAGTCGCTGCTCTACGGTCCGTGGGTCCGCGCCATGTGCGAAGACTCGTACCTGAAGTTCCTGACCGAGAAGCATCCGGTGTTCCAGCGCTCACTGCGCATCTCGACTGCGATCACGATCGTCCAGTTCATCCAGCTCTGTCTCGAGATCCTCCCGCGCTGGCGCAGTGCGCTCTCGGGGCTCTCGACGCTCTCGACGTTTGTCCTCGGCGGCTGGCTCGTCTCGCTCGTGTTTGTCGGCGGCATGTGGTCGATCGAGTGGCTCGCGCGCCATGTGAGCTACCGCTTGACACCCCTGAGCGACCTCTCGCCGTTCCAGTGGGAGGTCTTTGGCATGGCGCTCCTCATTGCGTGGATCCTCTGGTTCCTCGCCGCTGCGTGCCACACGTTTGAGAACGTCCGCGCCTGTGAGCCGAGCCAGAAGCACCTCGCCGGGTTCTTTGAGCGCCTCAAGTACACGTTCGTGTTTGCGCAAGCGATCGTGTTTGTCCGCGCGTGCGTGCACCCGAGCATGGGCTTTGTCCACGCGCAGCTCGAGCTCACGATCATCAACCTCTTGCTGCCGTCGATCTACGTCGTGTCGCTCATCCTCTTGCGCCTCGTGATTCTCCTGAACGTCAAGTCGGTCGCTGTGACTGTGCCGCTCGCACTTTCGACTGGCGCGGCGATCTTCTATGGCTCCGGCAAGACCGAGCGGCCGCATCCGCTCGTGGTTGTGAGTCTCTTCTTCTTTGACATCTTCCTCCGGTGGTACTCGGCAATGCCGGGCATGAGCCAGCTCCCGAGCTCGCTCCAGCAGATGCTCAAGCAGACGAACGCCAACACGCGGCGACCGTTTGCTGGCCACCGCCCCGCAAAAGTCATGGTCTACGTGGGCTTTGCGCTCCTCGTCGCGTTCATCGGCGCGCTCTCGAGCTTCAGCGTCTTGAGCGTGCTCCAGAAGAGCGCGCAGTGGTTCCCAGACGCCACGTCTGTCGCGTTCACGCCCGAGTCGATCCACATCCACCACACTGCGATCGTCAAGATGCACCTCGGACTCGCAGCGACGCCAGCGCAGGCGCTGACTGTCGAGTCGCCAAACTACGCAAGCTGTACGAACAGCTTCCGTGGTTTGAGCCTCGTGGACCTCGGGCTCTTGGCGGAAGCTGCGTACTTTAACCCGGCGTCGAACGACACGGCGGACTTTGTGAACGTCGTGTTTGAGGCGTCGTTCCCTGGCGCCACAGTCCGGTTCCCCGCGCTGAATACAAAGACCGGCTCGAAGCTCGACTTCTTCGAAGCCTACTTCCCGACGCTCAACACGAGCGTGATCTCGGTCCGCGGCACCGACATCTGGCGCTTCACGGACTTTGTCGAAGACGTCAAGATGTTCTTTGAGCCAGTGGTGTTTGCGATCCTCTCGGCGATCTTCCCGACGATTCGCATCTGGCCGGATGTGACGTTCTCGACGCTCATTGAGCTGTACAGCGAACTCATGGCGCTCTTTGGACTGCGCCACGAGTCGTGGTACTACCACGAGCTCTTGGACTATGCAAACTCGATCCAGGACCGGCACGTCGTCTTGACCGGTCACTCGATGGGTGGCGGCATTGCGCGCCTCGTCGGTTCGATCCTCGGCAAGCCGTCAGTGACGTTCTCACCGCCAGGCTTTGTCCAGAGCTACAGCAAGCTCGTGCACGACATTGGCGGCATGGCCACAAAGGTGAACCGCGCAACGATCCACCACGCGAGCGTCGCGGTCATCCCGGAGTACGACCCCGTGACGATGATCGACGTCCAAGCCGGTTTGGTCCAGAAGATCTCGTGCGACACACCGAACCTGTCGATGCAGCTGTCGTGCCACATGCTCGAAGGCACGATCTGCAACTTGTTGGAGAACTGCGGCGACCCGCGTGGCCGCATCTCGGCCTGTGCGTTTGAGCACAAGATCACGAGCGTCACGGACGACCTCGTGCCAAAGCTCGCTGCTGTGCTCTCGCCTGAAGTGCTCATTACTGTGGCTGTCACTGGCGCGATCTTGCTCTCGACGTTCTTGCGTCGTCGCCGCAGTAGCTTTGCGCTCGTGCCGCCGTCGCCAACGCACCGCCGCGGTCGCTCAAGTGCTTCGCCAGGTCGCCGCCGAGGACGCACGACACGTCGGAACTCAATCATGTAGAGATAGAAAAACCTCTTTAGAATGCATAGAATGTAGCCATTAGCGAAAAAGTGTAGCCATCGTCCATGAATTGTATCCATGTTCGATCGAATGGAGCTCAGTGCGAGCCACGAATCGACAGGTCGAGCGACATCTCTGCTACACTGTGTTGCTCTTGTTGCTGACGCACGAGCTGGTGCTTGCGCTGCTGCGCTTCGCGCACCTCTCGCTTCCGCGCGCGCTCATCCTGTGATCGCTTCTGCGTCGCAGAGCGGCAGAGTTCGGCTTTCGAGAGCTTTGCGTCCAAAGACGTTGGCTCATTGAGCACGCGTGCGGCTGCGAATGTCCCTGGCAGCTCGACTTGGTTGTCTGCTGTCGTAGCAGCTGATGTCTGGTGTATCCGCGTGCGTTCCTCGCGCTGCAGGCGCTGCTTGCGCAGTCGCTCTTTCTCGTTCTGCTGCAGCTCATAACGGACTTTGGCAGCTTGGTCCATGCGATCCGATGATGTGTTGCTTCCGATCGTGAGTGGCGGGAGTGTCGCTGCTTCTCGGCTCCTTGGGATTGCTGTTGCAGCCGATCGAGGCTCAGCAAGCGTGCCAATGCGCTGCCGCACGATCGCTTGGCTCGTTGCTGGCTTGCGCTGGACACGAGTTTGCGACTCAACTTGCTGCTCTGGATCAGCTTGGTTGCTCACCATAGCAATCGCTGCGGATGCTGAAGCAGGACTGGAGCGACTCACTGCAGTGAGTCCAACTGACTGGAGTCCTAGTATGAGAGGCAGCTTCTGCTGCTCGCTCTTGTCAACTCGACCAAGCGCTGGATGGCTGCTCTTGTGAGTTTTGCTGTGTTGGCTGGTCGCTGGAGGCAAGTGTTGTTGTTGTTGCTGTACTGCTGGCGGTCCACCGCGCTGCTGGAGCGAGAGAACAGAGAACGCGCACTCGAGTGCTGGCAATGCAGTCTTGTTATCGATTGCGTCTGGTGGTCTTGGCTGAGCCTCGTGCGACGCACTCGTGTGCTTGTTCTCTTTCGCGAGCGCGTGGTGCAAGCCAGGAAAGAGGATGTGGTCGCACTCTGGATGCGGACACGCGTAGATCTGCGAGAGGATCGACCGCGCGAGACAGCTTTCGTGGAACGCATGCTAGGCACAGTGGCAGGCAACAAACACCAAGAGAGAGAGCAGCAAAGTCCGTGAGATCGCTGCATCATCGACTCGCTCTCATCTACAACTAGCTCATTCGCAGCACGTACGCCACACGGAATTGATCGAACGTCGGCGTGGATCCGGAGACTCTGTCGGCAGATCGAACAGACTGCACCGAGTGCGCCAAACGTCTTTACGTCCGCTGCTGCCACGCGCTCGCCGCCGCCAAGACTTGCGAGCAAGTAGTCTTGGATCCGACTTCGGTCGCTCTGGTCGAGCTGCAGGAGCAAGTCGTAGTCATTGTTCGAGAGCTCGCGGCTCTGGAGCTCGTCAACGAGGTCTGGTCGAATACGTTCGCTCGGCTCGCTCGCACGCACTGCGGGCATCCACGAGTCGCCAGTCGTGTGCTTCATCACAAACGCGTGCTTGCTGTGCACACCCGACTCTGTGTGTTTCAGCGACAGGTAGACTCTCGTTAGCTTGGTGTTGCGACTGCTTGCCACTGTGTGTGGGCACTCCAGATAGGTCAACAAGCAAGACGATGGACGTACTGAAGCACCGCTCGCAGAGGTTCGCGCTCTTGCACTGCACGCAGAGGTACCGCGTGTGCCGAATCGACTTGAGCTGGCACTTCTTGCACGCGACGTGCTTGTGGACATTCGGTGCGCGGTTCGCGACTTCGATCTCTTTCTTGAGCGACACGAGCGCGAGGTCGCCCCAGTCGTGGCGACACAATGGGCAGATGATGTTCTCCTTTGACTGCTTGCGGCTCTCACCAAAGACCTTCACTGCGTTCACACACACGCAACAGGAGACACAAGCTCGCTTGCTTGAGCCAACAACCAAGGGACGAGCGTAGCGGATCAACCACACACACGCGAGCGAACAAAGGAACGTACTGCACTCGATGTGAAAGTTGTTGCCGCAGCCTCGACGGCAGAACGTCAGTGGCTGACTCGTGTCCATGTCTTCTTGGCAGATCGCGCACACTTCGCCTTCGACGAGCTCATGGCGCACGGCTTCTGCTGCGTCATCAGCGTCTGTCTGCGGCACGGCGGCTGCTTCGCGTCGCTTCTTCAGGTACGAACTCATTGTCTTTGCTGGTGCAGTGCGGGATTGCTCGCGGTAGTCGCCACGGAGCAGCATCTCCACCTAGAGAGATCAAGAGAAGCATAGATGCACTGTGAGTGAAGTGGAGGCAGTGGCGCTGGCTGTCGCTCAAAGCAGCGAGAGACGCACTTCCGAGTCAATGAGCGACTTTTGCCACACGACTGGCACAGTCGCTGGTACGCGCAGGACCTGCATCCGAGTCAATCGAGTCAAGCAAGAGAGCGGTGAGTCCTACAATCTCAAGCGCGTCTTGACTACTCGCTCGCTCACAAGCGCATCGCACCTTGAGCATGACAAAGAGGATGTGAGCACACACGTCGCGGTCGCCACATGAGCAGTTCTGCAGCGCTCCAATGAGCACTTTGTGCTTCTTCTCGCTATTCTGCTCTTGGATCTGCCGTCACGAGCAATGTGTGGTATGTGATGTATGAGTTGGACAGCAGGGCTGCTGCAGGAGGCTCTCGCACACACATGTGCATACTGCACTCACCACGTAGGACGTCGGACCGGTCGTCTGCACGAGGTACATCGTCGTCGCGAGCGTCTGCTCGATGCGCTCTTTCACGAGCTCCGGCGCTTTGGCGCGATACGGCACCAAGCGGCTCATGCTGCTCGTGTCGTGTGCAGTGAAGCAGAAGAGCGAGAGTGTAACGTCTCGATTATAGTGATCTCCTATGACGTCTCAAGCACAACAAGCTCTTGTGCACACACAATGAGCACGCGCACATACTCGCATCACAGCAGAGCAAGCAAACCTCCTAGTCCTTGACGAAACACACGTTCGACCAGCGCGCGCTTGGTCGTGCACACACACGACGCAGATCGACGAGCAGGTAGTGAGTGTAGCCATTGGCGAGCATCGCACAGAAAATTTTCGTATAAGTGCGGTTGTGTGAGTGGTGGTCTTCCCTGTCTAATCCGATCATCGACGATCGGTTTTGAGCTGCCAAGTGGCATCCGCACACTCGAAGGCAACGAAGCGATCACTGCGCTCGACAGACGCTCGACGGACAAACGCGCTGCATCCACGCACTGCTCGACGCTCCAGCAACACACACAGAGACACACATACGCTCAAGCACACACACACGCACCATGAACGACCCGCTCGAATGGTACTACGAGATCCCGATCGTCTCGCGGCTCTACCTCACTGGCGCGCTGCTCACGACCACAGCGTGCGCACTCGACCTCGTCTCGCCGTTTTCGCTCTACTTCAATTTCAACCTCATCTTCTTCAAAGGCCAGGTACGCGCACGCGTTCATCTCTGCTGGTGATGCATGAGTGCTCGTGCACGTGCCGTGTCTCCTTGGATGTCGTCACTGCTAGCGTCTGTGTCATGACTGCTGATGCATCGGATCGCTCACTGCCCACGCTCGTGCATGCGCTTGGCCACGACGCTTAACGTACCGACTGCTGCTGCGCTTGCTAGGTCTGGCGCCTGCTCACGAACTTCCTCTTTTTCGGGCTCTTCAGCATCGACTTTCTCTTCCACATGTACTTTGTGTATCCTTCCCCACATCTCGATCGATCGATCACTGCATGGCTCTATATACGTGTCTGTCTGCATCCACGTGCCTGTGTGTATATGTCTGCACGTATGCATATCGATCCACTCCCAGTCGCTCGTGCTCCACACACTTGGTCTCCTTGACGACGCGTTCTTGTCGTTCGACTGACTGACGGTGCGGCGTCTCTAGCGTCCGGTATTGCCGCTTGCTCGAAGAAGGCTCGTTCCGCGGCCGCACGGCGGACTTTGTCTACATGATCCTCTTGGGCGCGACCGTGATGATTGTACGTCGAGTGGCAACTTGCGTGCTCGCGTTCGTATTTATTCACGTATGGATCTGATTGTGTCCTGATTCTTTTGTGTCTCCAGCTCCTCGCGCCGTTTGTGAACATCCACTTCCTTGGCTCACCACTGACGTTCATGATGGTCTACCTCTGGGGCCGCCGCAACGAGCACGTGCGCATGAGCTTCCTCGGTCTCTTTCCGTTCACGGCGCCGTACCTCCCGTGGGTCCTCCTCTCGTTCTCGATCTTGCTTGGGAACAGCGCAACGACCGACTTGATTGGCATTGTCGTCGGCCACATCTACTACTTCCTCGAAGGTGCGTCCTTGTGCTAATGTATGGGATGATCATAGTCTCCATGCCCACAACACGCGCTCACGCACGCATGACTGGCGACACAGATGTGTACCCGACGATCGCAAACATCCGCGGCTGGAAGACGCACCGGCCGCTCGCAACGCCACGCATTCTGTACGTCCTCATACATTATGACATGATCGCTTGACCAACTAGGAGCGACGTAGACACATGGAACTAACCAGAGTGTGCTGGTGCAGGAGCTACGCGTTTGACGCCCGCGCACCAGTAGCAGCAGCAGTGGCAGAGAACATTGTGCTCGAAGGCGAGCCAGAGCACGCGCACATCGACTGAGTCTATCGATCGTACAGACGTCTCGTAGTACACCACGTCTTCTCAACACACAAGCAGACAGACAGACAGACAGAGCAATGAGTACATGGCAACAGTAGTGCGTTTGCATTGATCGTTGTTGGACAAGTGATGGCGGCAGTAGAGTACAGTGGACGACGTAAGTTAGCAGCGATGCTGGTGCTCAGTCCTCGGTGTGCGAGAGCGACATGAGCGGAATGTGCGACTTGCGTCGCTCGAGCGGCACTTGCATCATGAAGAGCAGCGAGTCGCGCGTCTCGTCGTCCGAGTCGAGGAAGTTGCTGTGGTCGTTCGTATCTGGCGACACGAGGCGCTGCAGTGGCACTGGAGCTGAAGCCGGTGCAGTCTCAGTGCGGTCAGGCGATGCAGACGTAGCGGCGCTGCTGCTGTTGCCCGAGACAACGCGGCGCAGCATCGGCGCCATCTTGGACACAAAGCGCGACGCCGTGGCGCTCGCACTCGCAGACGACGAGCGACTGAGCGACGGGATCTTGTCCGCCGCGCCTTTCGAGAACGACCGCGGGAGCGACGGCGCCGAGAACACGCGCTTCTTCGGCGCTTTTGCGTCCGTGGCGCGGTGTATCGTGTTCGCGTCTGACGCCATGTCATGCACTGGCGCAGACTGTGGACTCGTGAGTGGGTTGATTGGGACGTCGAAGTCGTCGTCGAGTTCGATTGGCAGCGTCATCTGCATCATCGGGTGGCGTCTGCTGCTCGGCTGCGTGGCGGTAGTCGACGACGGCGTCTTGCTCGGCAGCACCATGCGCTCGACTGTGACTGAGCTACTGCGACTGATTGTCGATGTCGATGACGAGGAGGAAGACGAAGAGTGGAGCGTTGGGAAGCGGAGTGTGGGATGCGATGGCATGATCGATGAGTGTGATTTGAGGTGTGATACTCACACACTGGTGCTGTTGCTGCTGCTGGCAGGCGCTCAAGAGGACGAGTGAGCACTCGCGCCGTGTGTGTCGAGAGTTGTGCTGTGGCGCGTATGGCGAGTTGGCAAGTGAGCTCTCGCGATGATTGAGCAAGCTAGTGATGGGAGCAGAGAGCGCTGCCGCCATGAGAAGATGGAAACTCGTGAAGCCACTGAAAGGCGCGACGCACGCAGTTCAGCGCGCGAGCCAGCAGCAACAGTGGCAATCGAGACACACACCGCCACAAGTGTATGTGTGGCGAGCAGCAACTGGCCGCGAGCGGCTGGTCCGCCTCCAGCCGCTTGGCGCTTCGAGTCGCTCAGTTCGCACCGCTTCGCGGAGTCTGTAAGTCGGTAGTCAGTCCTGAAGCCAGAGGACTCGCCTTTACAATGGGTGGGGCAGACACCTCTCTATCTCGCTTGAAAAGACTTTTTGTATTCATACAGTTCATAGCTTTCCATTTATGAACCTCTATACAGTAGCGCATCAAACAACCTCGATCCCAACGACACAAAGCCAGAGTGCACTGCAACTTGCTTTGTGTCTCTCAACGCGCTCGCTCGCTCGCAGCGCGCGACCACCAACCTCTCTAAGTGCTAAGCGCTGGCAATCAATCACCTCTGCGCAGACGCTCCGGCTTCTGTGGTCACTACCCACCAGCAGCACCATCGTGTTTCGCGGCTCCTCGCTTGCTCGCTTGGACCGAGGTTTGGCACGTCTCGATGGCAAGAACCACGTGCTAGCTAGCTTGCTTGCCTTCGACTTGACTTGGTTGACTGCCATGCACACCATGCGCGCATGGGCATTGAACAGCGTGCAGTCATATTACGCACGGAGGCTCCTCAAAAGTTGTGGAACTCGCGCGCAAACGTGCTGTCGGGCGACTTTGTCTCCTCGACCGAGTCCGGGTACTCGTCAAAGTTTGCGTGGTCGCCTTCGCGATGCACAGGCGGCGCATACGGCGGCAGGAGCTCGCACTGCGCGACCTCGACCCAGTCGACCGCTGCGAGCCACGCATGGGACTTGATGTCCTCGACGTCACTCAGGCGCTTTGCCATGTCCGGTGCGAGCATGCGTCGGAGCAAGTCCTTGAGCGCTGGTTGCATCCGACCTGGCCACGGCGCTTGCCCTTGCACAATGCGCGTGTAGAGCTCAAACGGCGCGTCGTCCTTGCGTCGGAAGAACGGCGTCTGGCCATTCACGAGCTCGTACACTACGCACGCCCATGCCCACCAGTCGACCGCTTTCGTGTAGCTCCGCATCTCGAGCGAGTTCGTGAGCTGCTCCGGCGCCAAGTACTGACTCGTACCGACGCACGTCGATGCGCGGTCGTCAGGACTTGCGAACTTCTTGACAAAACCAAAGTCCACGACTTTGATGTGGCCACTGGCGTCGAGCATGATGTTCTCGGGCTTGAGGTCGCGGTACATGAAGCCATTTGCGTGGCAGAACTCGACAAACACGAGGAGCTCTGCTGCGTAGAACTTGGCTTCGTCGTTTGAGAACCGACCGACAGCGTGGAGGCGCCGAAAGAGCTCACCGCCAGGTGCGTACTCCATGAACAAGTGCACGTGGCAGGACGTCTGGAGACTCCCAAAGTACCGCACCATGAACGGATGCCGGAGCTTCGAGAGCTGCACCAGTGCTTCGCGCTCGCGCTCGAGCTGCACAAGCATCTTGCGCGCAAGCACGTCTTTCTTCTTGAGCGACTTGAGCGCGTAGTACTTTCGCGACTTGCGGTGCTGCACGAGGCGCACTTTCCCGAGCATGCCAGTGCCAACGACAGCGTGGAGCTGGAAGTAGTTGTCGAGACTGAACGGCTTGGGCGGGAGCTCGAGCGTCTTGCCGACCCACGCACTCGACTGTATCAGCGACAGCGAGCTGCCTTGGTCGCCACTGCTGCTCTGCTGAGTTTCCGCATCTGCTCCGAGCTGTCCAAAGCGGTAAAGCGACGACGCACTCGACGACGACGATGCACCGGCGCCCATGACAACGTGCGTGTGAATGGAGCGAGCGAACGAATTGACGAGCGTGCAGGTGCAGCCATGATGGCATTCGTGCCAGTCGCCCCAAACAGCAGCACAACTAGGACGAAAATAACATGCATGGCCACGAACATGGTCGCCGTACTCGACGCCATGTCACGATGCCGATCTATCAGTCGATCTCTCTAGGACACCACGGTATCAGTCTAGAACGCTACGTCGGCCACTGTGCTACATATGTACAAGCTTCTATGGCTATGGCGACGATGACGATGCCATCGGGAATGGATGTGCCTCGGTGTTGAACACGATCGCATCGAGCGGCCAGACCGTGTCGTCCGAGAAGAGCAAGAAGAGGTACTTGAGCGTCTCTGCGATGAAGAAGCTCTCCATTTCGTCGCGGTAAAACTTGGTCGGCGGACCCGTTGCGACGTTGTTAATGCTCGTGTAGCCGCCAGTTGGGAGCTTGCACTGCGTCTCGAACGCGTGCATGATCGCGCGGCCGTACGTTCGGTACGTCTCGTTCTTCGTAACGCGGTAGAGCACCATGAGACTCTCGACAGTCTCGGGTCGCAAGAGATTGAATGCGTCGCGCGACCGGACGTCCAGGTCCGTCGTCGCGCTGTCGTCCATGTGGAAGCGCACGATCTCGGGCGCGAGCTTTGCGTTCATCTGCGCGTACATCTGGTAGCACGTCTCGACGAGCGCTTCGGCGAGGTCCAAGTGCGCCTTTGGCATGCCGTGGAGGTACCCGAGCGCGAGCAGACCGGGGACAAAGCACACGAGGTGGTCCATCTTTGCTTCGAACTCGCCACCGACGATCTCGCCAATGAACACAAGCCCCGACGGCTTGGACTTTGCCACGAGACGGCGCATGATCCCGTCGACTGCAGTCACGTACATCTGCTTGTACTTGTCCTCGCGTTTGCCCGAGAGCAGCCACTGCGTGGGAGAATAGACAGAGAGAGAGAGTGAGCTCAAGCGCGAGTCCTATTGCTGCTGCGAGCGCATACAACGCAACGGCAGCGTCGAGGCAATGGACGCCGCACCTGCTTGAGCAAGTACTCGTAGTAGCTATCGCCATTCGCGCCGAGTGTGATCTTCCCGCCGTAGATGCGACCGTCTCGCCGCTGCACGCGCACAGGGAGCAAGCCGTCGGTGAACGTCTCAGCCACGTCTCGCGACAGCTGGAGACACGACAGTCAAGTACCAGGAGCACTGCGTCAGTCCTTGACACGTACTACGTAGAGAGAGACACAGAGTAGCTGCTGTAGAGCAGGTCGCACCGAGTCCATGACGCGCTCGACTTGGTCAAAGTACTGCTGATTGCCAGTGAGTCGTGCGAGGTACTTGAACTCGAGCTGGAGCGACCCGACCTCTGCGAGTGTCGGCGACTCGCGTGCTTGCTTGCGCTGGCAAGAGGGAGCGACATATACGGTGGACTTAGTCTATAGCCTCACGAGTGCGTTGTGCGAGGCGCGCAAGGACGTACGACAATGTCAAAGTTCTTGGCTGGGACGCCGTGGAAGTAGGTCGTGAACGCTGGCGAGAGCGCGTGTCCGAGTTTGTCTGCGACTTCGAGCAAGTGCGCGTGACCTGCGTGGAGCGTTCAGATACAGAGAGAGAGCGTGAGCTCCAGCGAGCGACTTCACAGACCACCGCCACCACCACGGATGTCCTAGGACGCACCAGAGAGACTGTAGGCAGAGAGCAATCCGCCGAGCAGGCGGATCGTCGTCTCAAAGACCGAGATGTAGCCGCGCAGTGCGATGCGGTCGTCCATGTGACGCGCGATCCAGTCACTCGCTCGGTCAAACTCGTCAAACATGCCGACGAGGTAGAGCGTGTCGAGCGAGTCGACGAGCGTGAGCGCCATGTCGTGCGATGGCAGTCCCACGCCTTCGAGCGTCTTGACATTGAGCGAGTCGTGGCCGTATGCGTACGCTGCGTAGCCTTTCCAGGCCCACTGGACCATGCTTGCGACCTTGCGCTGATCGGCGTTGTGGCGCGCAGGGTCGTACTGCTTGCGCCGCGCGGCGTACTCGAGCGCGCTCGTTGGACTCGCTGTCAATGGCACAGACGTGGTTGGACGCTCGACTGGCTGGTCGTAGTCGTCGTCCGATGCGTCTCGATCGAACTGGCGCAAGTGGTTCATGAAGCCATTGTCAAACTGCTCATTGCTCTCCACTGAGTCGGACGCGTGCCAGACCACGAGCTGGAGCACGAGTCCACAGACGAGCAGGACGACGAAGAGGCGTGCGAGCCATGTGCGTGTGCTCCTGCTGCCAAACAACGCGCTGCGGCTGTGCTTGCTCGCGCGCAGTTCCATGATGAGCGGCAGCTCACTCGCAGCAGATGCAGCAGCGTTGCCGAGCGGACTGAACCGGCGCGCTCGTGACTCCATCTTCGCGAGCAGGAGACGCAGCGCACGACCTCGTCGAGCAAGAGAAATTGTCAGCTTGTGGTGCACGATGTGACGTGGTCGTATTGTGTCAAAATACATTCTATCTTAAGCATAATTAAATGCATACTAAATGGACTTGCTAAATGATCTCGGTGCGGTCTTGTTGGCTCACAATCGGATCTTCTTCGCAGCGACGATACCAAGGGCGACGACGAATCTGCTGCATGTGCATGTGTGTGCATGTGTGCGTGTATACAAGGCGTATTTGCTGCGGTGGCACATGACGAACTACAACTTATGCGTGTCATTTGAGAGCGTGCGGTCGACGACGCGTCTGCGCAGAGTCCGCGCAAACGAGTGAGTTGGAGCAGGACGTGGCTGGGGGAGGGTCATAGCAACCAGTGCGCTGTCTAGCGGCGCGTGCTGCGGCGCTGTGGCTCCCTTCTCCACCCGCGCGCGTATTGTCGCCTCTCCTCCTCCTCGCTCGTGCTGCTGCTGTGTGGACGTGGCTCGATCGTTGCGCTCCATGAGAATGAACCAGTTGACTCTCCAGCCGATGCCATCACCATGCTCTCCACTCGTCGTGGTGCATCTTGTGTCACTATGTGAGTTGAATGCATGTGTAGCAGGTTGGTATACATGATACCGACATGTTGCATCAGGAAGTGAGAGAGCGACAGTGAATCAAACGAACAGTGCAGCGACGACCACGCGAGCTTGCCTCGTGGACGAGCGATCGGTGACAACTGACAGACTGACAGATGCGTTCACACGCACACAGAGCAACACACGACATGCCCACAGCGACGGAGTCCCACGTGAGGATCGAGCGAGTGCTTCAAGGCAATGACGTCAAGACTGCAGTGGTGGCTCCTGCTGATGCGGCACTTGCGTTCCAGCTTGTGCAACCTCAAGCGAGTGGGCTGTAACTAGGTGTAGCGCGACATGGTGTGCGCATGCACCAAGCGAGAGGACAAGATCAACAGCGCGGCAGCAATGAGATCATTCGTATCAGGAACGACACACGTCTTATGGAAGTGCTTCAATGGCGATCACGAGTGAGCTACGACAGACAAACAAGCAGCGCGACTGCATTGCAAGCTCTCGTGTCCACTCCAGCACTCGCCTGCCTGCATCGAGCGAGCAGCCTCGATCACCATGTCATCTCTTGCTATGGCCTTGCTATGAACTAGTCCTGGTTGAAGTCAGGTTCAACCGAGGCTGCAAAGACAAGAGGGGAATCAATTTCTCGTGTTAAGCTTGATAAATGTATGCTCCTGACTCACTTGAACAAAGTATTGAATTGTATATTCATTGATGTTGACCACACCAAATGATGTGAACCACACATCGGTCTTCACAAATCGTCGTTCGACTCTTTCAATTCAAAATGTATACTGTAATTCGAATCAATCGAAGTGGTCTTCACTTCAACTTACGTGTTCGACTCTTGCTATACAAAATCGATACAATCATTCTTGGACCGACTTATGTATACAAAATCAATACAATAATTCGAATTTGCTGGAAGCGGTCTTCGCATCACATTTCCGCCGTAATCCAACATGACCATTCGCGAGCAAGAGCAAGCAGCAGACGACGCCGGCACGAGACGCCGACGACGAAGAGGCATTCGCGCTCTCGCCGCCACGGACACACTCCAGCACCAGCAGCTCCACATCACCTCATCGCCACCATGAGCGCCTCCACCAGCAGCAAGTGGGAAGACTTGACGTACCACGCTGGCTTTGGCAACCACTTTTGCTCCGAGACGCTCCCAGGCGCGCTGCCAAAGGGGCAGAACAACCCGCAAAAGTGCCCGTACGGACTGTACGCTGAGCAGCTCTCGGGCACGGCGTTCACGCTCCCGCGCGGCAAGAACCAGCGCAGCTGGCTCTACCGCATCCTCCCGCCAGTCGTGCACGAAAAGTACAAGGACGTGCCACATGCGTACTTGCAAAACGACTTTGCCGATGCGACGCTCACGCCGCAGCAGATGCGCTGGAGCCCCATGCCGTTCCCAGCCGAGACCGAGAAGCTCGACTTTGTCACGGGCATGAAGACTGTCGGTGGCGCTGGCGACCCGACGATGAAAGACGGCTTGGCGATCCACAACTACGCCGCGAACGTATCGATGACCGACAAGTGCTTCTACAACTCGGACGGCGACTTCCTCATCGTGCCGCAGCACGGGTCGCTCAAGATCACGACCGAGTTTGGCAAGCTCCTCGTGTCGCCGCGCGAGATCTGCGTGATCCAGCGCGGTATTCGCTTCTCTGTCGACGTCGACGAGCCCGTGCGCGGGTACATCCTCGAAGTGTACAACCGCCACTTCATTCTCCCAGACTTGGGTCCGATCGGCGCGAACGGCCTTGCGAACCCGCAGGACTTTGAGCACCCCGTCGCTGCGTACGAAGACCGCGAGTGCGAGTACACGGTCGTGAACAAGTTTGGCGGCCGCGTGTTCTCGGCGCGCATGGCGTTCTCGCCATTCAACGTCGTGGCGTGGCACGGGAACTACGTGCCGTACAAGTACGACCTCAGCAAGTTCTGCACGATGAACTCCGTGAGCTTCGACCACCCCGACCCGTCGATCTACACGGTCTTGACGTGCCAGACCGACGAACCGGGCTGCGCAGTCGCGGACTTTGTCATCTTCCCGCCGCGCTGGATGGTCATGGAGCACACGTTCCGGCCGCCGTACTTCCACCGCAACTGCATGACCGAGTACATGGGCATGATCTACGGCACGTACGACGCAAAGAAGGGCGGCAAAGACGGCTTCCAGCCCGGCGGTGCGTCGCTCCACTCGGTCGACACGCCGCACGGCCCAGACGCTGACACGTTCCTCGCAGCGTCGAACGCCGACTTGGCGCCGCACAAGTTTGACGGCGGCCTCGCGTTCATGTTCGAGTCGACGTTCCTCGTGAAGCTCACGAAGCACGCGCTCACGTGCAAGGAGAACGACGTGGACTACTACAAGTGCTGGCAGAAGATGCCGAAGCTCTTCACGCCCGACAAGATCTAGGCAGAAAGAGCTAGTGGGAGCCTGTCCAACGGATGTGGACACTGCGCGTGTCCGCGGTCAATTGCTATTCGATATTCTAGTTCTCCGTCCATTAGTTCGGTCATGTTGAGCGTCCCACTGATGCCTTTGAGCAACTCGGTCAAGGTCGCGTGGATCTCAGTGACCAGGACGTTCATGCGCGTCGCTTCTTGGAGCGCAACGACGACGTACGGCGACTGGTCGAGCGTGAGCAGCGGC